>JAYMSP010000418.1:0-52934 GCA_036897095.1 Plantago elongata
GTGGAGGATCGTTGTGTGTGGGGGGAATGTTCTTGAGGAGTGTTGATCCCAGACCACTTTTCTTGAGATTTTGTTGTATGAGGTTAATGGACAGGATTTAATTTTTAAAATTATGAATGCTATATCCATAAAGATGTTGACTTTGAGTTCTATTGTGTTACACATGTTATGATCTTCAAATCCTAAAAGGTTTTCTCCAACACCAGGTGAAAAGGAAGAAAGCGAAGCATGCAGGAATGTTTGACATTGCAAATACGCCAAATAGACCAATGATACATATTGGTGGTTGACGGTTCACCTGTACATTACAATGTATGTCAGCTGAAACTTCTTTAAGTTCTGATCTGAAAAGTTGGGTATTAACTATTTTATAGTTCCCTCAACTGAGGTAATTGCAAGCTGACAAAAAAGTTGTTAAAAACCTCCATCACTATAACTATTCAAATGGTGTGTTCTCCTGGGTCCTGGCCAGTGTTAGGTTTGCACAACATGTTGATTCCATTGGATTCTGGTTCCAAATCATTTCCCAGCCTACTTCCCTGCCAGACATTTAATGTTTCGTGTTTTAGCGTCACATTCTTTCCCCATACAGAATTATAGGATATCAAGAAACTCCAGATAATTTCATTTTTTAACCTAAACATCTATTTGCTGGGTAACATGTATTACTTGCTGTTACTATCATTTCGTTAAGGAGTAGCTTATTTTTGTTTTGGTGCGCCATTCTACTCTATTCACTTTTGTCAATTAGTGGCACCAGTGAATTTCATAGAAGACTTTAAAGGCAAACTATTGCATAGTCTAGGTTGTCATACTTTTTGATTGGCTAATCCCGGCATATGACCAGTTTTTATATACTTTATTTATCTTTGTTAGGTACGACATCTAACACGCTGTTGATAATACATGAGGAGCTTTAGTTATCTTTTATGTGACTGATCACTCTTCAAAAGAAAGAAAAGGGATGTAGAAAGGTAAAAGCTGAAGACAGATGAGCCATGTAACATCACCGAGTCACGCATTTCATTTTGATTGGTTTCAACAAATCATCAAATGAAAAAGAAACTTCACAGTTCACATCATTGTGTTATTCACAATTTGATAGTTGTCTTGTAATCTTTTACAGTCTTATGTAATCTTTTTATTCGTAATTGGTTCCTTTCCTACATTGCAAAAAGAAAGATATTATATGATACTAATATATGTGTTTAACATTCGAGATAGATTTATACAAATGACAGGCTATACATGATTTACATAGATATTTCCTTATGTAGGTCTTCTGCCTCAATATATTTGCAAAATTTATACAATTTTCTGTTGTAGAGCACAGCTCCCTAACTTGGGAAACTGTCTTGCTTTTTACAGGCTTAGCATGTTGATGATTTTTGAAAAGACGAGAACATTTACTGTTTCATATGGTTGTCTATTTATATTTTATACTGCAGGAGGACAAGGGGAATCTGTCTCGTCACTTTGCTTGTTATTTGCACCCTTGTATTGCTGGTTTGTCTTATTTCTCTGTTACTAGGCAACTTTAAACTTGCCTATGCTGTCTTTTAAAATGTTTTCATGCATTATTTCAGAACGACCAAATTATAGTTAGATAATTAGGTCAATTTTAGGTTCAGTAGCATGCTACCCTGTGTCCCATTACCATATTGAATATAGAGTAGCTTAGATCTATCCTGGTAACCTTCATTTGTTTCTGTGAGATCTTGTTGAATTAATGCCCTAGATTTATCAGAACTTCAGAATAAGTTTTTTTTTTTTTTTTTTTTTTGATACTATGGCATGTGGGATTACGTTTTTGTTTTGTTTTAGCATATCTGCACTTGGACAGCTGAGCTCTATAGAATCTTTAGACTCATTCCAACCCCTGCTTTTACAGTGATCAAAGTATCGGGAAATGTTAAACTGAAAGGTTTATGCGTCAGTTGTACTGGATCTTGGTAGTCTGTTAGATAAACTTGAAAGGATAGTCAATTGAGCCCAGCTAGTTGTTTGTAGAGATCTCAAGTCTCAACATAAGTTTCGTCTTTGTCACAATGCATTGAGATTTGAATATCATGTGGGGATATTGGCAGGGGTTATTGTGATTTCGAACGATTTTAAGAAGTCATAAAGGGAACAAAATCTATAATCAATCAATTAATACCATGAATCATCAAGTACAATTATGCAATGAAAAGCCTGGATTTATCATGCACTGAAAATAAGTCCAGCTTTTGCCAAGTTATGTAAATGAATCTGTGATAAACACAGAAACCTAATTGTGTTAAAGCACACAAATGCTTATGTATCAATAAAAACATGTATTTGAGGAATAATCTCCTCTGTTAAATCAATCACACCTAAGATTTTCTGCTAGATCATCGTAACCACATTCATTTGATCAGTTGCTCACCAGAGCTCATCATCATCATTGATTAGGATGCGTCTGTGTGCTGCTGTCGAATTTCCTACTGTTGAATATGTTGCACACCTAGGTATCCATTAGACTAATGGATATGAAGAACACCCTGTTATCTATCATGCTTCTGTGATATTCATAATCTTGAGAATGCACTGAAATCGAATCCTACTGTGTATATTTCTTTTCTCATGTCTCTTATAGCTTAAGACATCCAGAACTTTCTTTTCACCCTAAACACGGATCATAGAACTCCTTCGAGTTCTCTGAATGACAAATCATATTCTAGCATCAATCCGTTTTTGTTCAAATCCAATACTCCACCCAATCCACTCATAAAAGAAAAGAATAATCAATGAATATATAGTCACTCTTTGCACACATGTCCTGAATGGATCTGATCAATCTATGAAATGAAAATTTTCAACTAACAAAGAGGCATCTCACCGTATGCATTCACCTGAGATGTCCTGAAGGGAAGCAGAGGATATTCATTCATCTCATGAATAAAGCCATCTACATCTCCAAGAAAACTTAGAAAGGAATTTGAATTCTCCACCATGTATGTCTCTTCATCCTCCTTCTTCATCACAAAAGGCATGCCTGATGATTCTATGTTCTTACTTTGCTTGGTAGCATGCATGTTTGGTGGCTTTACTTGAGATGAAATGTTACTACTTTTCTTAGTACTCCGTTTTCTTTCTGCCTGTTTGCCTGTTAGCCTCTGTACAAGCTCCCTGAAATTGCCAACATCTGTCGTTATGATTTCCGGTGCAACTATATGAATTATGCGAATCTTTGGCTTTACTTTGCTGATCAGGCGAGAATCCTCGTGCATTGTTAGCTTCAAGGGAGCTAATGTTCTGTCATATGAAGTTGATGGTTTCATGTTCTGTCTCTGATGGAGTGAAATTGGAGTTGAATGAAATGGATTTGTTTTGTGAGGATGCTGGTGAAGATAAGTAGGTGTGTATATATATGAGGAAAATGTTGAGAATGGAATTATACATGTAGTCAGAGCCTTAGAGGCAGCAACAGAAAGTCAAGAAAAAACAATGTCTTTTGGGAATGATGATCAGATGATCATGGATCATTGTCTGACAGGTAAACAACTACTTGATGCAAATATTCGATTTTTATTCTTACCCAGAAGCTAATTAGTAGTTAATCAAGTTCTGAACTTAAAAAAAAAATGATTGAAATATTGATGATGTCTACATTTTAGTTTACTTGAGATTAATTTATTTATTAGTCAACTGTTGGTAACTTCTGCGCGGTGCATCTTTTCAAGTTTCAACTTACAGTTTTGATGTTTATGCCAAGTTGTGACACCTTTTAGACCACAACAATACTCAATTCAGTTGGTAAGACACTTTCCATTTTATTAATAGGTCGGAGTTTCAAGTCAATATTTATCATTTAAAAAAAGAAAAAATTGCCTGTAAGAGCTTGGATATCTCAATGATAAAATTGCCTGCAAGGAGCTTGGATATCTCAATGTATCGTGACTAATTGCTTATATTTGCAAGGCTATGGCCCGTTTATTATATTGCGGAGCGGTCATCTTTCCATTTAAATTGAATATTTTGTACATAAAAAATTTAATTTCAATTGAAAAATATCACTCAGATTCTATACCAATCAGTCACTGTATTCTTGCAGATAACATAAGCCATATGATGCATTTGAGGCAAATTAGCTCCACCTTTTTAAAGTTTTCATACTTACTATGAGTTGATGCAAAATTTTGGTTTTCAAAAAATGTCCTTTAAATACGGCATTTTTATTATATTGGTGCACCTATTGACCTCCAACATACTAAATTCTTATCTATTTCATGCTTGCAAATTTAAAATGGATGCATAACATAATACCTTGAATACGCTCTTTAGATAACATATTTAAAGTTAAATTTATATTATTAAAAAAATTATCGATGTTACTAATTAAAACGTTTATAACTTTAAAACATTAATACTATTTATTGTAAAAAAGATATTTTAATTTGTTAACGACATTAATGTTTTGATAAATAATATTTATTAATTTTTAAATAAATTATTTAGAGATTATATCTCTCCCTAATTCCGAATACTTGTGTAGCATTATAACTATTGTACATGAACTGGAATCTGTATCTGCTGATGAAATTTTTATCTCATTTCATGAAAGTCAAAATTTTGAAGTATTTGGCAACTTGTTAGAAGTTGTTGTCATCCAACCAACAGTCTAATATTCTCTATCGATCACAAACTGGAAGTTGCTCTTACGTTAATTGACTTTATTTTAGCCCTTATTTATTCACTTTTGGCCGTCAGGAAACCTGTTTGTTTGATGTGTTTTATGTACGTTGGATAGGCTAGTCGTAGTATAATTTCGCATTATACAAATATAAATTTTGGTCTTGATTTATGAGACCATTCCTAATAAGTTATTCACTTAATCGTGAATAGTATCGATCATTGACGATGATCACTCTGATAACCACTGTAATCGAAAATTTTATTTAATAAATTATTTATACGACCTTGAATAGTGTTTTTTCATTTTTTTATTTTATATTTTTTTAATAAGTTTAACATATTCTAAGAGTGTTTAAAAGTTAAAATTAATCAAATCGCATAATTAAAACTCATTTTGAAATTATTTGATTGAGAATATATCAGAATGAAAAAATCAGGAGAATAATTTTCAATTATGACAATGGTACATTATGTTCTTTATATTGATAGGTACGATCACCCCATTGGATGCCTGACATTGCAACATAGAATTCCATTTCAAGAATTGAATTTCAATGTGAATCTCGGTATGGGTGATCAGTAGAATAAGAATGGCTTCTTTAATGAGTTTGGTAGCACGGGTGTATTAATTTGGTTGAGTGTCTGATGTCACTCCAATTTGAGGGTTGCTCTACATCGTCATCGGAACTAGATGTAGTTTTGGACTGTAGATGAAGACATTTTTGAGAAGTTTAAAGAAATTTAGACGTTTTGAATTTAATAAGTGGAAGAAGGGAGAAAAATGAAGTGTGGTGAAATGAATTGAAATTTGTTGTATTTATAGAGTTCGAAAAAGTATAGCCGTTGGAGATTTTTTGTTTTTATTTATTTATTCAGATTTAATAAAAAAATTAAAATAATAAAAAAATAACCATATGGACGTTGGTGCTACAAGCAGCTGAGTTTCGCCTGCTTGGAGCTAATGACTGGCCTAACAGCCGGCCGAAGGGTTGGAGCCCCTTCAGTCGACCGTTAGGCTCGGCCGATGAACTCGACCACTTTTATTGGGAGTGGTAATATAATTGTCCTTGAAACGAAAATTTTAAGGCATTATTAATATGAGGGGGGAAATAGTTTATTGTATCAGTATTAACAAATATATTGACAATGTCAATCTAAGATCGGGATTCAAGGTTGTACGTTTGTTGCAAGCCGTCCTACAAATACTTGCACACACGGATAACTCACATGATTTGGTATGTCGACACTAGCCTGCCTCGAATGGCCAAAATGTCTTAAATCGTTAAATCTGCCGACTTATATACTTTCTTCGTCCCGCAGAAGTTTATACATATATCACTTTTATACACATTGTTAAACAAAAAACTTACTTCACACCCAACAAATAGTAAACAATCTCAACTTTACATCTACAATCACATAATTTGCCATCAAAAGTATATTTGTTTCCGCTTTCCCTTTGTTCTATCGTTACTTAACTTTTTATATAAAATTACGCGTCAATACTAATGTATAAAGTTCTTCGAGACGGAGGGAGTAGAATATTTGAAAATGTTATACGGTGTCATGGTTATATGAATGTCAATTTGAATTAGATTTTCCCAATTCAAATTGCATATTAAATAGTAAATTCTTTGTGAACGGGACTTCGATGGAGATGCTAGCCATGTCATTTCCGAATTCCGATGTAGTTTACGAGGCTACCACCATGTTCACTACAACTTGCAATATATTTGGGCGGCCCTTCGTGTTATTAATATTAAGGATGGTCAAGACATAAAAGCCACACCAAATTGATGTTAATACAATTGCAATCGACAAATGTTATATGCCATCTAATTGATTTGCATGCGAATCCGTCTCATAATTTCAATGTTCGCGGGATTGCCTACAATGCCACCAAAGGCGGTAGTATTTTAAGAGTTAAGTTGAGTAGTCTATGTTTATGCATCATCTAATACTACTTATTCGTGATATGCTGTATCCACATATTTATTTTTCTTAAATTTAAATTCATACTATAAAAAAATAAATACATCATTTTAATTGTATAAATAAGAATAAATGAAATATAAAGTTTGACATGGTTTAGTCTAAAATTAATAAAATATAAAATTAAAGAAATAGGAGAAAAAATTACTTTTAAAATTAATAATTACTTAAAATTTTTTAATTAGTATTAGTAATAGATTTGCTAGGTCGTAATTTCAAAGTTTCAATTTGGCTTTTATTGTATCGTCTGTCATTTTTCCTAATGTGTTGTGTACTCATTTCCAATTAATATCTGTACATGTATTTGTTAAAAAATTAGTATTAAAATCAAGAACTATATTAAAGGATTATTTCATATTGTTTAATTTCGTTGTGACCCACAAAATTTCATATTGTTTAATTTCGTTGTGACTTGTGACCCACAAAATTACTTCGAATTAATTTCCATCAAAATACAAGGTAAAATGCAGTATCATTTATCTATACCAAGTAAGAGAAAAAACCAGGGTGTTTCTTAATAGTAATTTAGTATTTTAATTTCATCCATGCATGTATATTTCCATTTTGAATAATAAGCATGAAAGTGGGTTCCGAAATACACTACATCAGAAACCGTATTACAAACTTGCAGTCAAGGTACATATTTGGCCTTTATACGGGTATTCTACTTAGGCCCGGTTTACCACTAGCTTTTCAGTTTAATGAAACTTTTTTTAATAAAAACTTGTTACGTGAATACGTAGCTTTTTAAACATAACAACTGGTTTAAGAAGCTAGTCAATTTAGCTTGTTGAAAAAAAAAACTACCTCAGAACCTATCAACTAATTTACTAAAGAAAACTTTAGACAAAGTACATATCTTTGGTGCCTTAGTTTCTAGAAATCAGAGATTACATTTCACTTCTAGTTAAAAGAGCTATATGTATAAATTCAAGGTCGAATCTGAGCATGGACGAGAAGACCCTCCACACCAATATATATGGGCCATTTCATATATTCAAATAGTGATTTTTTAAACATATTTATAAATTCTATTAAATTTGTTTATTTGTTGTACTCGTTGAATAACTATATATTAAAAATTTATGTGATTATTTATATACATAAAAAAAGATGAGTTTATATACGTAAAATTTATGTTCTTATAAAATTTAATTATTTTTTATGTAATTATTTATATACGTAAAAAATGATAAGTTTTTTTATTAGTTGAAACAAATCATCTAAGACTTTCGAATTTAGTGTCAAACATTAAAAAATTCAATTTGACCCTTTATATTTATTAGAGTCAGAGTATTATTTTTTCACTTTAACCTTTTTTTTCAAAGAGGAATAAATTCATGAAGAATTAAACTGTGAACGGAGTATAACAAAGCTAGAACTTCAAAGTGTACTAATACCAACAAATACAACATGCCGTTCTCACATAATAAATATACGCTTTTAACAATCACCTTCCACAATGCACAATTCGCATTAGTCTTTTTCAAATCCAATTCAGTCTGATCCCACACAATTCAGGATCAAAACCAAATCTACATAAACAATTTTTTTAACACATAAGAGTTCCTTCAATTCAAAATAATAAAATAAAAATCAACATATTCTTGTTAACTTAAATAACATGTGGTCATAGATTAATACGTAGTTATATACAATATATATTAACCGCATACCTTCACCTAAATGTTGGATTCTAGATATTATTTCAATATTTATTTGACCGTCCAACATTTGTTTTATATTTTGATCTTCACTTTGTTTTTAAATTTTAATTTATAGTTTTAAAGTGCAAAATTTTTTATAGAGTACAAAATTATGATATTAAAAAATTATAAATGGTTCCTAAAACTTGAGCCGGCCATGTATATATTCTTCTGCAGATCAACAGTCGATTATTAATTTTTCGTTAAACGTCATCAAATTACACATAATAACAGTTATTGTTACAACTAGTCTGAAGAACCGCTCTGGCTTTAGCTCTATATATAGTTAATAGTTATTTCAAAATTAGATTCTATATGAAAATAGTTACCACAAAAAAGTTTCGTCTGAGTTCTTCAGCACGAGCATATAGAAACTCATTGAAAAATTTCAGATATGACCTTCTCACAAGAACATCTCAATGTCAATGTCAATGCCATTGATTGCTACCTCTTTCAAGATTATGATGGGAGATGATGGCATTCTCAATGCTTGAAATTTTGGCTTCAATCTTAACGAGGTAATTGGTAACAATGAGAGGGGTGCATTTCTAGTCGTTGCAATTGTGCCGATGTGGGGTTTGGAAAGTATGTTTAAAGAGATCGCTTCGCTACTGAAAGAAATATTTGAAGCATAGACATCCAATTCCATGTTGCACATAAGTCTAGGCTTTTATTGATATATATAGCACCAATGGTTCATTTCTCAAACATGTTAGATATGTGACTGAACTGTTAGTTTGATGTATTTATTTGGAGTCTTATTCTATGACCCTTATTTATATTGCTATTAATTCAGAAATGATACTGTATTTCTTCGATTAATCGTTAGGGGAGAAATAAAAAACTTTCTATGTCTCATACTTGTCTTCAGCTTATATTTTTCCTGAATTTTACTTTTCGTTGTTGTTTTAGATAATTTTATACTACACTAAAATTAACCTTCTATGCCAATTAGAAATTACACCACAACCTTTTATTTCTTTCTTTGAATTGACACAAAAACTTTTGTAAAGAATTTGACCTAACACAAAGATTTATCGGACGTGAAGTGCCCGTTATACATATTTTCAAGGGAGAATTACATATTAGTCTCATACCCAATACTTTACTACATATGATAGTCATACATGTATTCTTTCATAGAATTTAAGCATTATTTATCTGATTTTTTCAAGATGCCCTTTTAATTTAACATGGCCCATTTCTAAACAAGCATCTTCTGATTTTGTTAATTGATATCGTTGATGAATATAATTTTAGTAATAAAGAAAATCAAATATGCAGAATCATTTTCCATATCAAATCTTCAAGCATCAAGCATAACCTAATTTCCCGGAATCGATTTTTCACTAGATCGTTTCAAATATCCAATCATCACGCATAACCCAATTTCACGGAATCGATTTTTCACTAGATCGACAATATCAATCGTCCCAGTCACTCTTCTAATTCCATAGGCGCTTCTTCACCGGAGTCGACATCAAACTTCGATTCTTGTAAGCTTCAATCGGCGGCAGGTGAGCATCCCAGATTCAATCGATCATGTGAATACCTTTTCTCTCAATTTCCTTCAATATTTTGAATCCAATCATCTTCCAAGCTTCAATGCTATTCTTCCAAGAATCTTAATTATGTTTTTATATCTTTCTATATTGGTTTGATTTTAGTTTGTGTTGCATAATCCTGCTTTATTATAGTTTTAAGATGCATTGATATATTTTCAAGAGTCATTGTTGTAGTTTTTTGCATCAATATTATTGTGTTTAGCTTGTGGTGCATGTTTATGTCCATTATAATTTTAAGAGACATTGTTGTAGCTTTAAGAGACTATATTATGATTTTATACATCAATATTATTGTTTCTAGCTTGCGTTGCATGTTTTTGCATTACTATAGTTTTAAGAGTCATTGATATAGTTTTAAAAGACATTGTTATTGTTCTAAGCATCAACTATTTGTTTTTAGCTTATGTTGTGTTTTTCTGTTTTGTTTACTGTATGTAACTCGTTTCGCATTATTATGCATTCTTATAGTTTTAAGAATAATTGTTATAGTCTTTAAAAACATCGTTATTATTTTAAGAATTAATTTATTATTTTTAGCTCATGTTGCATGTTCCTAATTTGTTATAGTTATAAGAGGCATTGTTATCGTCTTAGAAGACACTGTTATAATTTAAAGAACCAATGTTACTGTTTTTTAGTTTCTGTTTCGTGTTCATATATATATATTTTTTTAGCACGGCTGTGATAGTTTTAATAAGAATCGTTATGGTTTTAACTTTTAAGCAGGTACTGATTGATGATAACATCGAGATTTTGATGGATATGTTTCTCAAATGTGTCACTGCAGTATTGAAGCAACAAACGACAAATTTTCTAAGTTCACCAACAAGTTTAACCGTAACAACTCAGTTTGTATTTGGATCAAAAATATTGTAATAACTGAATGTTGCAAGTTGATTATTGTAAACTTGTTTATTAATGCTTTAATGGTATACATGAAACTTTTAGACTTGTTTAATGTTGGTTTATTAATATAAAAGTGTCACTTAAAACTATAACAAGTCATCTTAAAACTATCATCTAACTCATTAAAATCATCATACCATCGATTAAATATTTAACAAATGAGGTTAAAACAATAATTAAAACATACAATACCGACGCATTAAAACCATCACATTATCTCTTAAAACATATACGAATATACGTAAAATTGTAATTGTAACTTTCAATCCTAACAACTTAAAACCATAACATAATCCATTAAAACCACAACGAAAAATGTGTATCTCAGCGGTTTTTATGAAACTCGATCGGTCAGACCGCTAAAACTCAAAAATCACGAAAAACCACAAAATTCTTGACTTTCCTATTATTTAGGAAAATCTTACCTTTTCTAAGACATAGGCCTTTGAATTCTGTCGTAAAACTTGTTCTTCAATATCCAACCACTTTTCTAGATCAAGGGTGGCTTCTTTAAAATCTCGGATGAGTCTAGGACAGACTCGGTTACTTCGAAGTTCTTGCAGGGTATTCGAAAGTTGAGTGTGGGCCTGTTCAATATGTTGATCCGTTCGGCGAAGTTCCCGATCAAGCTCTTCAATACCGGTTGTAGACGCTTCAACAAAAGCCAAATCCGCTCCAGGGGCCTAACCGAAACCGAGTAGCACCAACTATCCTCCACTTCCGGCATAAACCCATCAAGAGAGGATGTTGCATTATTGAACTTGAAGCTTATCTTTGGACTTTATGAGGGAGGAAGTTCTTAAAGTTCAAAGGGGAGTGATCAGAAACTCCCGGTCACAGTTTGACTAACTCAACATGCACATTTGCTTGGAACCACTCAACATTACCAATAGTTATATCAATCCGTGAATAGATGATGCCGCTTTCACGCTTATTTGACCACGTAAAGTGGTCTCCCGAGGAAGGCAGCTCAAACAGACCCACTTCATCCATTACTTCCGCTAGATCCCTATATTCATGTTCCGTCACTGGATTTCCACCAATGTGGTCACCACCAAAGTTGCCAATTGAAATATCCCACGGATCTTGTATACCAGTTGCCAGTTGACAAATATCCTGCCTAAGTTGTAGACGAAGAGCCAAATGATTATGCGCATATATAAAAGTTACCAACCTCTATCCATACCAGTCGAATCAAACCATCGGCAGTGTATCAACTGATCCGTGCAACTAAACAAGTCAATCCTAACGCAGGTAGTGTCCCACAAAACCCAAATACGCCATAACACATGAGCAAAGTAGTTATCTAGGTAGTTCCAACGAGTGCCATACGTCGCCTGATACGATCCTTGTTTTCTCTTCTAACTCTAGTTTCTAAAAGGCTTGATATATTAATATTTCAATCTAGGAGATGTGAGCCAATCTCCTTATGTTTAGCAAGCTTATTGAGCCCCCTGGCGTTCCAGGTTAACATCGGGCGCAGTTTTGGCCTTCGCTAGAACCAATCTCCAAAGTAGCAAACTCGTTTCGTGTTTCAAGAGGTTCTTGTGACAGGTCCTTGCCCCTATCACGTTCCTTAAATTTATGTGGCGACCCTTCACGACTCGTAACAGGAGATCAGTCACCATCTATATCCTTTGGGGGTTTTGGGTCCGCAACCCAGGAAGCAGGCCCCGTAGCCAGTCGTAGATCTGCACTCGGAGCTGGTTGCGAGGGGCCAACAATTATGCCCTGCGGAGGAGGGGTCAAATGCTGATGTGGCACATCAATTGCTGCAATAGCCCTGGACAGAGCTGGCAGCTACCTTCCGGTGGGAACCCATGCTCTACCAGCTGTCGAGGCCACCCCTGAATGATGTCTAGGCTGATCCCCAGGTTTCCGGGCAATCATGACCCACTTTCTAACACTTCAGACATAATATTGGCACCCACTCGTACTCAACTGCTTGCTTAATCAGGTTCCCTTGTTGATCCTTGATTATAATTGAGCGACGAAGTTCCTGAGTAATATCAACCTCAATCAGGATTAGAGCACATGTAATCCAAAGCTTCCTAGCAGTACACTCATCCGTAAACATTGGTGTTCCAATAACATTGGCTATCTTCCCTAGACTCTTTGCACCCTAGAGGTATTGGGGAAGCTGTGGGAATTTAACCCAAAATTGTGCAATTCGAAGCATATCCTCCTTAAGTTCAAAGGTACATTTGTGATTAAATTGTCTAAATTTTCCTATCCATCATCGTCAAAGGTACCCTGTAATTGGTCCGATTTTCTTGAAATTCGATCATCAGAAGAAATGAGACTCACCTATCCATGTTGTATTCCCTTTGCCGATTCAGGTCAATCGGTGACATCCATGTCGGGAGGCAGATTTGTGTCCTCAACCTAGGCATCGGGGAGTTGAACACGGGGGAGGGCAGTCGCAATTTCAGGCGGTCAGTACGGAATCGAATTCGTCGGAATCGCCAATTGTGGGTTGAAATTTGTTGTCTTTGAAAGATCCAAAGAATCATTCAACCGGAGGAGGAAGAGAAGAGGGGATTCGCAGCAGTCGCCAAAGCTTTATGTGGTTTCCCACCGATCGTCGCGCCGAAGTATCCGTCTCCAGCTTCGTCCTCTTCTTTCTTGGCATCTCCGATCAAACCGTCTCGCTCTTTTTAAGAATATTTCAAGATAATCATTACGTTGTTACTACTTTTGAACATGACCTAGGTGCTAGTAGCAGTTCACAAGACACTACTCCAGGACATTGTTGGTCCATATACAAATATTTCCTAGCAGACATTAGTCTTGTTGTCTACTGAAAAAAATGAAACATATGACCTCCTTGCAGTGTTAGGGAGTGATCGTTTTGCCAGTTCGGGCATACCGAAATGAAGACAGACCACCTATCATGACCCTTTTGTTTGTATCCCATAGTCGCCTTTTGTATGTTTGAGATGTACCTCCTTGGTTAAAAACTTTAGCTGATTCGAATATGTTTTGTAATATGTATCGTATTGTCACGAAGACATTCTAATTTAAGATTATTTTCGTTTAAAAAAAAAAATTTAAAAAGAAATATGGGATCCATCCACGTGAGGGACATAAATGTATGGACAACATAAATGAGTAAAAAATATTTTACTGAGATAGGACCTCAAGATCCGATCCTGGTCGGTGACACGTGTTCGGATTTTGGGTAACCAATGAAATGGCCTAATACTATTTTTTGGTACACTTACACATCGAACATTACATTTTCTCACCGGCCTTTTTCTAGATCACATACATATTCCTACTTTTTCTTGTCAAAAGCTAACTCCAATAATTATAGTCTATGTAGACTTAAGAGTGTGAGATCATGTTAATTCTTCACCTGTAAGAAAATTGAAATCTTTATCACACGCGCTATGTGCCAACATCATCGTCTCTTTACAGAAAGAACACTAAACTCCACTCTTTCGTCGGTTTTCACCAACTTGTGTCGGAATCCAGATTATTCAAACAAACTTCAACTTTGGTACTAACACTTCTCAATAGTTATACAAATTAATGTAAGGAGTGTAATTAAACACCACGTAATTCTATCCTGTTGAAGACCTTCGCTAAAAACTAAACAACTGAAGATTTGCGATTAAAAAAAGACTAAAAATTGTTGAAAATTCAGACTAATTCTATAAGTCGCAAATAAAATGCCAAAATAATAAAACTCCTATAACGACTTGCAAAGTTCTTGGTTTATGATGTCCTACAAAATGTCAGTATCTAGCATACTCCATATGTAAATTTACCATATTCAAATAAATTGCTTGGAAAAGTCCAATACAGTAGTTGGATAACTGAAGATGCACTAGAACAACTTGCATGGCATATCTAGAAACATGTAAAACTGAGCCAACTGCAAATCAGTTGCTATACACATGGAAAATAATTCTATGGAAGGCAAAAGAGACCAAACAAACCTCAAAACAAATCTATTAGTAACTAAGCACCCCTCTTATGGTGATGAAAAACATGCATGCTAGAGGTTCTTCATATTGTGTGGTATACATTCGTATGAAGTTTATGTAGTAAAACTAACTTGCATGCGTATGTGAGTTTATAATTGGTATTTTTAAAACTAAAATCGTCTAAGAAATTTTCGTTCCATAAGTTGAATCAATCATTAAATCACATTAACAGTTAGGTTATAGCGACCGAAGATTTGAAGTATCTATCGATGTTATCTTGTTGAATTATGTCACCGAGACGTTCCAGAATACATACCAGCCTAATTTTAATCGCATTAACTTAAAACATTAATTCCATCTCGAATGCAGTTCTTCTACAACCAATTATACATCAGTCCATTTTAATTGCTTCTCAAATAGCGACGTAGTGTTGAACGAAGAAGTACGACTCACGACCAATATTGTATACAAATAAGTTTAACTATCTTATTTTTAAATAATTTATCTTTTTATGTATAATTAAAAATAAGCTATACTGTAACATAACTATAAATTATTTATAACAGTGTATAAAGTCATATATTTTAGAGGGTAGATCATCTGTTCCGATTTACAAAATGTCTAGGGAAACAATTTTTATTTTTAAACGGTTAAAATTTTATTAATACGTGTTAAGAGCACAAGTAATGTTCTCAATCAACATTGTTTAAAACAAATCGTACATTGTAGATGAAAAGTTAATGGGTCGTCGAAGCACTTCTACAGAAATGTACTCCACACAAAATTGTTTACAATTCTATAAGATGTGGAATCCACATAAATAAAGCGCGTAGCTTTATTAATCACATGAAAGTATAACAAAGCCGACATTTAAAAATCAAACCTCTAAAGTCACCTAAGTGACCACCACCTATATAACACCACACTATTATGTTCACTCTTCACCACACAATAACACATTAATCTCCATTTTTCACCAAAAATTGAAGTCTCAAGAAAACAAACACTCGATCACTAGATTTTATCACCACCATGTCAAACGGCTACAACTCTTCTCCTTCTTCCTCACCTATGCCACTCCATCTCTGCTTCTTCCTCATCATCCTCTTTGCCTTCGTCGGTATCACATGGTACGTCAACTACGAGTCTATTCTCGAGGGAATTTTCGACCAAATCAAGCTTGTTCTCATGATCTCTCCGTTGTTGCTACTTCTAGTTGTTCACTGTCTTTCTTCATTCGAAAGTTCGTTTCCGTTCCTTCCCTTTCCTGAGCAGGACTCGATTCATCGAGCCGGTGGTACGCCTTGGGGAGTTGCTCTGCTTCTTGTGCTCCTGTTCTTCATGATTTCTTACCAGGCTGATTTCAGAGAGAGATGGTTCCCTCTACTTTCTTAGTCAAATTTAGAGTCATGTATTATCATCGGGTTTGGCCGGACGGTCCGACCGGCTCCATTAAGAAATTTGCCCGTTAAATTACTTTTGGAGGGTGAACGGTTCGATTATGAAATCGACTATAGTAGATAGAGTGGCTTTTTGTGTATTTATATGTGCCGCGCGTGTGATTAGATTATGAATAGGGTGTTAGATTTAACAGTGTTGTGGCGGCCTACGATGTAATGCAAAGTTTGTTATATTAACTTGTCTCTTTATCACTTTAAATGGTGTGCAACAAATGAGTTACTACTTGATTGTTATGCTTGAATTAATGTACAAATTCCATGCATCTATATAAAATTTCCCGTGAAATTCTCTGTAAATTTTATCTAAATTGCCCATCGAGTATTCGAATGAAGAGAAAATTTAAATAAGAAATAAATAAATTTACAAAGCTTATAATATATTAAAATTGTAAGAATATAAAAAAATGTAAAGTAACAAAATGCATGATCTCTAAACATTCCAATATTGCATCGGACATCTCACCTGCCTGTGGAATATAGTAACTATAAATTTGAGCACAACCATTTCTATAATTTCAAATTCTTGAAATTTGTAAGATTTCTCTAGAAATTAAAAAAGTCAAGGTTTTTCTTTAATCTTAGTGGTTCCTAAATGTACCTGAATGACCGAATTTCTTAAAACACCGCGCATATGCATTTTTTATTATACTATTAATAAATTATATTATAATAATTTATTAGCATTAAAAGTTTCAGTTGAAGTTTTAACATTAATAATTAATATGTTAATACATGATGTGATGGTTTACTTAAATGCGTCAATATTGTAAGTGTCAACTATAGTTTTAACTTCATTTGTTAATTTTTAAAAATATATTGTGAAGGTTTTAAGGAGCTATATGATAATTTTTAAGATTGTTTGTTATAGTTTTAGCTGACAATCGAATATCATTAGAATAACATTAAATAGGTTTAAAAGTTCCAGATATGCTATTAGAACATCAATAAACGATCTTAAACTAAGCTAGTTGTAACATGTAATTATTAAAATATTAAAATATTTTATCTCTAAAGGTTAAAAACATATATTCTTATATGAGAAAAAATACAAGAAATGCTAATTCGATGTTTTTGATACAACAAATTGAGTTGTATAAATAGGCTTCGATTGAATTTGTTGGTGAACTTCGGCTTGTTGTCTTTTGTTGCTTGTGCTTCTCGCTTCAATACTACAATGACACCTTTAAAAGGACTATCACCAAACTCGACGTGATCATCATCTCCTGCTTATAACATTCACACAACTTGATTAAAATAATAACAACTCTCAATAAACTATCACGTTGGTGTCTAAAGCAAAAAAAGGAACATGCAGAACAAGCTAAATATATCAACATTAATGCTTAACTGTATTAATGTCTTCTAAAACTATAGCAGTGCTTTTTCAAACTATAAGCAACACAAGGTTAAAACATTAACATTAATGCTTAAAATTATAGTAGTATCTGATAAAATTAGAACAATAATATAGCATTGCTTTTTCAAACTATAAGCAACACAGGTTAAAAACATTAACATTGATTCTTAAAATTATAGTAGTACCTGATAAAATTAAAACAATGTCTCCTAACACTACAACAAAACATTTACAAACAATTAATTCATAAATATTTTAGTAAAATTTAAAAAGACTAATATTATGAATATTTGTATAGTTTTTAGTCACTCAATATATGAGTTAAAAAAGTGGTTAGCATTTTCAATTTACTTGAGCACTGTAGAGAAGAATTACACTATACTTAGTATTGATCATTGTGGAGAAAAATTACACTATGCTTAATATAGAAATCTTGTATTAGGAATTTCACCTAACAAAAACATTTGAGTGGACATGACAGCAATACTAGCCTAGTGATCGTCATCATTTGATAAGTAACGTTCCCACTAGCTTAATTTATTCCCCACCAACATTAGTCCACTAACAAGCCACTCAACGTTTCAACCAGATACATCTCTATAATACAACACATTGCAAACTAATAAGTGAACATTTCCATTCCACCAACATGACCACTAAATTCTTTTGTCTTCTAACTCTTGCAGTAACATTTCTGGCTCATGCAAACTCCGACGATTCCCAGGATGTTCAAGAATGTACAAGCTCATTGGTCAGTTTATCCACGTGTCTCCCTTACGTTGGCGGAACTGCTAGGTCTCCAACACCAGATTGCTGCACAGGATTGAAACAGGTTCTCAAAACCAGTAAGAAGTGTCTCTGTGTAGTGATCAAGGACAGAAATGATCCTAATTTAGGATTAAATATTAATGTCACTCTTGCTTTGGGTCTTCCTGGTGCCTGTAAGGCTCCTGCTAATATTTCCGAGTGTCCTGGTGAGTATGAACACTATTAAACTTTATTATCTTTTGTTAAAAGCTCGAACTTGTAGTTGTACAGAGGTGAAGAATCATATCGTATTTACTGTTTATATAATACTCCAGTAGGGAAGTACATATATATTTTCGGGTTGCAAAGGTGCAATCGTTCCCTAATAGTGGGACGAAGCTGGATACTTTAATTCCAGTAGTGAACTAACACTGCATTGTGTTAATTTCTATTGTTCAGCTCTACTAAAGTTGCCACCCAATTCTCCTGAAGCTCAAGTGTTCTATCAACTCAAGCTAAATTCCACTTCTACTAGCCCTATTGGGGCTCCAACTGCCAATGGTATTTCAACCTCTCCCTAGCTCTTTACTAGGCTCTTACCAGCAACTGTAAAGGATTCTAGTGTGATAACAAGTTGTATAATATATGTAATGTGACACATGCAGCACCAACAAGTTCCCCTGTGGGAGCGAATGCAACGGGAAGCAGGGCTCGACAGACCAACGGAAGCTGTTCAGGAAGGAAGACAAGAAGAGACATGTTCTTCACTCTTCTATTGCTCTTGTTAGCTTTCTTTCAAACATGATTTGTTCAATCTAATTTTCTCTCAATATATATACAGTAATAATGTAATAAGGGCGATTAAATTTCATCTGTGTGCTTCAAAATTCGACAGCAAAAGTACAGTTTAGTATATGTTGTGGGTGAATTTCATCTTTAGTCCTATAAGTGGAGGTCATGCGTTTTTACTGTTCTAAAAAATCTGAAATTGCAAATTATACAGTCCTAAAACACTTAAATATGTTTGCGCTAGGTGTTCGTTTTGAGAAAATATCAACTTTAGTCCTATAACTATGCTTGGCTGACATATGCAGTTTCTGATTTCGTGGTCATAGAAAATTTAGTCTCGACTTTACATTGACAATTTAGTCCTAACTTTGTAGTTATTTGACAAATTTTATTTATCGTACGAACGTAATGGACCGACCTAACAAATTCAGTGTGTTCTTGCTGTCTGGGTTTCAAAATCCATAGTAACTTGGATTTTCCTTTAAATACACAAACCTAAGTCAATTTTCTCTCCAAATTGCCTACTACTCAAATGTTACCCATATGCACAGTTACATCCTCATCTAATTAGATATTATCAAGTGAAAAAACAATACAATTTATTTAGAACGGAAATCTAAATTAAAACATTAGAAAGTAAAAAACTTCTCAATGAATTTTTGGAGAAGTCATTTGATTTTTACGGAAGCTTGAGAACCAATTTTCAAGCTTCTTATTGATGAATTTAGTTCATCCGACAAGTTCAAGAAGTTAGCCGAAGTTATCACTTATCAAATTCGTCATGGCCATGAAACGTCATGCGTTGAGTCAAAAGATCACGGACGCACAATATAATTATCGGTTGCACCTGCTTGCAACCCAATTAAATTTTTAAATAGATAATAATCTATACAAAAATGTCGATTCTTGTGATATACTATACTCCAACGAGCAAATTTCATGAGAGACGGTTTTTATGTAGAGGCGGACTATGTTATCAATAAAATTAATTATGTTATTAATCAAAACATCCATATTCTCGAAATTGGAGTTTTTTCATATTACAACAAAATTTATTTCAACATAAATATTTTATTTAATAACATGAATACTTTTATTGGTAATATAGTCCGTCTAAAGGTCGTCTCTCATGAAAATTTGTATACTCCAACCATTTATAATGAGGAGAATACTCAGCCCTTAAAGCTTCTCATTCATCATGGAATTTCCTTGTCCTTTAAATTCATAATCTCTAGGTTGATATGGCCCTTTCAATACGTTTCTCTGGACCAGAAAATAATATCAGTTTCATTAAAGTCTACACGCATCTTTTTAGTTGAAGCCCATAACCCAAACTTCAACTATAATGAGTACTTAAACAATATATTCTTCTTACTGATAATTCAAAGTTCAAAAGTTTTGTACACACGGTGATTCCTTTTTTAATAGATAAGTCATTTTTAATCTAAAACGTCGTCTATGTTATTTTAAAAAAATGCATATTTTACATATGTAAAGCGTCAATATGGACAACATATGCTGTTTTGATTGATCGGTACGTAATTATATTGACAACAAAAAATTATCTAGATAAGTTAATAAGAGACTATACTTTGATCATGTTTGATAATGCATAAAAATCATTTATATAACAGGTGGCGTTTAATTTGAGGTGAGATGGTCCATAAATTATTTATTGCCTTCTATATTCTTGAGTAAATATCATATTTGACTTTCCGGTATATATTTTATAGATGTGTCGTATATATTGTGTGAATGTCACATGCGCTAAACTATGAGCGACTGCTATTTTATTTCTCTTTTGAACGAAAGAATATGTCTTATTGATACTGAAAAACAATGTATGTATATTTAAGGGCCGGCCATAACGTCCTAGCCCAAAGCAAAAGGTAACTAAGATAAATCTACTTTATAACAAGAATTAACTAAAGTCATGACCCATCACACAAACTGCAATGGGAATCCTAATTCATTCATAATCATCTCTAATGCACGCCAATCAACGGTATCATAAGCCTTGTGTAAATTCATATGTAACATGTAACGAGCAGAAATCTCTTTCCGATTGTAGCTTTTGACTAGTTCCTGGGCAAGCAGAATATTATCTTGAATTACTTTTCCAGGTAAGAAGGCAAAGTGGCCATCATCAACAATACTATTTATAACCTTCCCTAGTCGAGCGGTGAGCACTTTAGATATAATCTTGAAGATAGACATGCAACAAGCAATCGGTCACATATCACTCACACGAGTGGTTGTCGGCTTCTTCGGAATCAAGGTGACAAGCATGCAATTCAGTGCATGATAAAGAGTAGTCGTGCTGAAGAAGTCCTCAACTACTGCATAGACATCTGTGTGTGCGTGTTACCACGCCTTCTTAAAGAAAAAAAGCATTGAAGCCATCAATCTCTGATGCTTTTAAATCGCATATGTCTTTAAGTGCCACATCGATCTCCAGACGTTTAATCAGTTGAATCAATAGCATCTTGTCTTCCTAGCTAAGCCGAGATCCCGAGCGGAGAGTCCCAATATTGACTCCCATCCATCGCGCCGGGGCCGTACCCACAAGTTGCGTATAGAACGAGACCACGTCTTGCTCAATATCCAAATCCATATGGAGGACAGACCATCAACAGTTTCAAGTATGTGAATTCCAATCCTGCATTTTTTTCTCTAACATGAGCATGAAAGAAAGCCGAATTCTCATCCACAAGCTTAATCCAATAAACCTTTGGTTTTTATGTAATACTTGCTCCTCAATGTGTAGCAACTCCATAAGTTTTGATGAGGTGTCTTTGATTTGCCGAATCAACTCTGAGCAAAAATGATTCTGATGTAATTCATCTTGTAGATGCTGGAGACAGGCACGAGTTTGTACTACATGTTGGCTAGCATGGTGTATATCCTTATGTAGTCGATGCATTACATGTTGAAGCTGTTTCAACTTCATCCAACTCCTTTCCTGAGGCCTAGATGTGATCGTACCCTTACAAGATCGCAAGACTGGAGGAAGGAACTTAATAGACGTTGCAGTAGCATTTATAAATTTGAAGCGACCCTTCCGTGGGCGAGATGGCAATTAATTCCTAAAGATCAAAAATCCCAGGTGTTAATACCTCCAGTTCAACATGTGGATTTTTCTGAAACCACTATGCATTCCCAATAGCTTTGTCAATACGGGAGTAAATGGTGTCATGTTCATGTTTGTTTGACCAAGTGAACTGTGCGTCCGTCATGGGTAATTCGAATAATCCAGTATCCATCATCATCTCAACCAAATCTCTATATTCATGTTCCGTCACATGATTCCCTCCAATGCGGTCATCACAACACATCACATTGTTGAAATCCCTAAACAAATCCATTGCTCCTGAATACTGGCTGCCAAATCTCGGATTACCTGCCAAAGACGGAGTCTATGTACAACTAATTTTGAGCATAATTAATAAACGTAACTAATCATCTATCTTCACCATGTGAATCGAACCACCAATAGTGTAGCAGTTGATCCGTACAACTCAGAAAAACCACTTGTATCCGAGATGGATCCCACGCAATCCAGATACGCCCAAGCACATGGGACGAATAGTTGTCACCGAAATTCCATCGAGACCCCAATCTTTTTCGACCAGTCCTCTAACAGTAGTCAGATGAGCATTTAATTTTCTTACTTCAGGGATGAATACACTTAACAATGTCAACTTGAGCAACAGAGGATCGAGATTGAAAGACAGGGGTTGGAATAGCTGAAGCAAACGGAGGAGCGAAGGTTGGAGGTGGCAAGACAAGGCAACGTGGGATTGACTAGGACTCAAAGATTGCAGATGTATATAAACTTGCACACACAAGATCCGAGCCAGAAGAAGCCGATTCAGAGTAACGTGTACCAAATGTTGGAGAGAGAGTTCAATCCGTGAACTAGTTGACTCAAAATGTGTTTTATCTTTTCATTATGTTTGGGTTTGTCTTGTTCGTTTTATATTCAAATTTAGGGTTGTATTGGAATTTGGAACTTGTAATTTTATTGGATTAGACATATTATTTTTAAACACTAAAACCTTTATAAAAACATTGACCTTTTTCACTAAGGATGTTTGTACTCTTGGTTGATGTCATTATATTCTTCCTTCATTACTATATATTTTTATTATTAATTTCTTCAATATAATTATAAATGGAGGATAATAATGAGACTGAAGTCTACATCGGGATCATGTATTGTTGTATTTTAATGATGTTTATAGGAAATCATTTTATTCAACAGTAGGAAACATCGAATAAAAAGAAAAATAGAAGGACGCGTCCACTAGCAGAAATGCTAAGCTAATGCCCATGCAACTTTAGAGTGAAGTTGAAATTTGTTGAAAAGTTTTGGTGTCGAGTGCGAAAAAAAAAAAGTAAAAATGTAAACATAAAAAAGTCGAAAAATTTATAATGTAAAACAAAAAGTATTCCTTTTACGAAAATAATATCTAATTTACATACATATTACAAATAAATTGAATTAAATTTAAACTAGATACCCAATTATACAACTCAAATACTGGTTCGCTGCAAAACAAACATTATTGAAAGCCTAAGAACACCTTCATTATCTTGCTATTAACATATGATTTGGCATAATACATTGGTTAATTTCTTGTTGATTCTTAAAGTTGTGTTATATAATTTATTTTCATGGTTTGAATGATGTGATGTACTGATTTCTTTATTGTGTAATTATTCGTTTATACTTTAAAATATATGTTATAATTTTAATTTTTTATTATTAAATTTTTTAACCCTAACAATTCCTTAGAGACTTGGACTTTTACTGGGCCGTAATATAAAGTCGGTCTCGTCATGGTTAGAAAACAACGTTTCACCGTCACCGGACCCACCTGAAGCCAGACCACATTCTACACGTAAGACTTGGTGTCTACTTGAAGGCCCAACTCGTTCAAACATGAGATTAAATTTTACTCAACATCATTCAAGCATAATTAATTCGAACAACAATATGATCAGCACTAAATTGTTATGTGTTGTGACACTTGTAGTAGTAGTAGCATTTGTGAGTGTTGCAATGTCAGATGATTCACAGGATGTTCAAGAATGCACGAGCTCACTGGTGGGTTTGGCGACTTGCCTACCTTACGTTGGTGGAACTGCGAAATATCCGACACCAGATTGTTGTTCGGGATTGAAGCAGGTTCTGAAAACCAGTAAGAAGTGTCTTTGTGGGGTGGTTAAAGATAGAAATGATCCTAATTTGGGCCTGCAAATTAATGTCACTCTTGCGTTGGGTCTTCCTCAAACTTGCAAGACTCCAGCTGATCTTTCAGACTGTCCTGGTAAGTGAAGACCCCCCTTTCTCACAAAGTCTTACGATGGATGTATATTAATGATAGTTCTTAGATACGGATTGATATTATTGATTATATATATAATGTTAAAAGAGAACATTGTGTATTATTTTTTTATGTAAATTTATATTACCGATATTTTTAGTAATACATTTAATGTTTTTTATTAAAACTGTGATGTTTATACGTCTTTTTTAATTTTCCTATACGATCATCTTTCAGAATATTTATTCAAGGTAACCGGAATAATTAATCCGAATTTTCCACAATAAACAGTGCAATATTTGTCAAAATGAAAGTTCATCATCTTCTACTATTTGGCTTCATCCATCCCTATTTATGAGGTGGACATTGGTCCAATAATGAAGTGGTGAAGGTTTGTGATAAATTGATAATTAATGTTATGGTGCAGGTCTGCTGAAGTTGCCACCCAATTCACCAGAAGCACAGATCTTTTATCAGCTTAAGCCCAATTCAACTGCTACTAGCCCTGCACCAGCTCCAACTCCTGTTAACGGTATCACAACTTTATTATCTTCCTTGTTTGGTTTTCTTTTTCTTTAAAAAGAAACGCAAAAATTTTATAACAAAAGCATAAAAAATATTCGGAAATTTTTTACAAAATCACTCAACGGTAAACATTCACCAATACAGTGGCCATCTGAACAACCAATTCATGAATATACAATACTTCAGATCTTTTCATCTTTCAACTTTTATAAAACGGATAATACATCTCCACCCCTATGTTACTTTTAAGAGTATGGAGAATAAGAAGAATTTGTTTCACTAAAGCAAACCACGTAACACCAACATAGAAATTACAACGGTAAAATTTATCTGAGAGCCTTAGGGGCTGATTGGAGTAGCATTCAAATGCCCGTTTGGATGTTACTCGGAGATTTTGTATTTGTTATGACATTTAAATGCCGAAGATCGAAATGCCTCTACAGCAGCAACATTTTTTTCTACCTATATAACAAACCAATAGTACCCTATTCAATTACAATTCTATACCAAACACAATTTTAACAATCCCACTACAATTTCGATCACTATTCGGGCATTTAAATCGGGGCATTTAAGTCGCATGCCAATCAGCCCCTTACACTCCTTTTTTTTTAATAACTATAAATAATATATACTAAAAAATTAGGTTGTAACCCATTAATGTTGGAAAATTTGTTATAAATAATATATAGCGAGCAATCAATCAATATCGTCAATATTTTTTAAATATTATGATACGTCATTATTAGAAACATTCACAATAAGAAATCAAAGTATTAAAATCGGCTAGGAAGTATGTATAAAGAACAAAGGATGAGAATAGTCGAGTGGTCCCTCTTGAAGACTTAGGCTATGTTATCTTCAACTGAAATATAGTGAACTGCACTGAATATAACAGAACTTAAGTATAGTATAAATTATAATTAAGCTGAGTTGAATTGAATGGAATTGAACTGAATTAATCAGAGGCGAAGGTATCCTTTAACTCACCCCGTTCTCGACACGGGGTGATTTTCGAAAAATTTCACGGGTATATATACTCAATGTTTATTTTTATTTAATATTTAAATCTTTTACAATACCGTCAACAATAATGGTAAATAAAAAGGATGCACAAACTTTAAATTTGAACAATAACTTAGATATCTTAAAGCTATCACTTATAACTTAGGGTGTTTAGTTAAGAAACATCGATGTTTTTCATAATTTTAAAAGTAAATGTTGACTACATAACCATTTCGTATAATACAATATTTTATTAGCAATATCAATCCAATTATATTGAAATTAAATATACACAAACCACCGTCCCGAATAACTTTATGTATGCATATATTAGAATTGACGTGTAGTTTTATACAAAAATACAATGAAAAAATGTACTTTTAATTGTAAAATGTGCAATTTATGTGTAGAATTGGTATTGATTATTATTTATTAGATGTGTTTGTTTTTAAATGTAATGTATCTAAGTTATGTGATACGGTTGAAAACACCAATTGTACGAAGTAATATATAATGAGTAAATAATTTTTATGTTACTTACTTTCTCCGTCCCGTCTTAAGATTTCCACTTTGCCATTTTTGTTGTCTTGATTAAAGCTTTCCGTTTTAATTTGTATCTATTTTTAGCCCAACTTTAACATTAGAATATTCAGACAATATCTCAAAATTACATCTCATGCCACTCATTTATAAATAAAAGTATTATTCTCTTATTGTTTTATGAAAAAGTACTCTTGTCTTATTTTCTGAACCTAAAAAGTGTTTGGAAAGCTTAGGACGGGACGGAGAAAGTAGTTTTCAAAATCGTGTTTGAGTACGGACTGAAAATTTTCTGTTCGCCCCTAAAAGTAATTTTCAATTAAAGAAAACATGGTCTTTATTTTTACATACGATTGTATCACAATTGTACCCAAGGTGAACTTCTCTAAATGATTTATGGATGGGAGGGAGGGGTGACTGAACTCAACTAGCTAAAGTTTGTCATATATTTATAGTCACTTTGTAACCTTTCCAAATAAAACTTATGATCCTTCATTCATCAGTCACAATATGAATGGCCATGTTGTACACACTTTAGGTTAGCCAACCATTAAAAAAGGCTTTAAAGTTTAAAACATGCGAGTATAATCGAACAGTTGTGCCCCACACAGCAGGCCGTGGTCCGAACTAGTTCCTTACCATACTGCTCTATCCTGCCAAGGCCAGACAAGAGCATATGCCGTGGCCATTTGGGAGCTGCAGGCTCTCTGATGCCCACCTACGCCGCATCCTGACAGCATCTTAACACCTCAGTAACTCATGTGAATTACATCTTAAATTTCAGGAGACTAAATGTGAATAAATCATACATTAAGTATTACACTTCTGTTATTTATTTCTCTTATTATTAGAAAATGGAACATTAATAGGATGGATATTTAGCGAACCAACTTTTTTTCACTTTTAACCCTCATTCAAACATAATTTTAAGGTAAATTTTTTACTTTCTTCTCAAATTGATTCCAACAATTACTACTCTATATATTCATCATTTATTTTCTATCACCATTTAATCAATAGACTACTCATCCATCACACTTGAACATTTAAACGTACAAAACTTGACATTCGAATAAGTAATTTAGATTAAGACTTTATTTAGTAAAACTAGCTAGCTAAAAAAATAGTTGAAAAGTTAATTGGTAGATGGTCATGTAACTTTTTTTTTCAACAAGCTAACTTGATTGGTTTTTCAAACCAACTAGCTTTTCAACTATCTTATTTAAAAAGCTGCAAGTTCACGTAACGAGTTTTTTATCAAAAAATCCATGAAGCTGAAAAGTTAATGGTAAACATGGTCTAATTAAATGATTTGAATTCACAATGTCATTTCTACATTATAATTATCTAATAATAATGTATTTTTCTTTCACCCTACCACAGGAGATATAAATTGAGAATTCATAAAATTACATGATTTAATCTCCTTATAAAATACATTTATAGTATATAATCCTATAATAATATAAATATTAATTTTTAAATTATTATAAAATATATTAAAAAGTTTGCAGGCAATTACCGCATACAAAATTTTTTAGTCTTTAGAAAATACGTATGAAAATAAAATAAAAAAACAAGGTTTTTTTATTACTATTTGTCTGGTGATGATTGTGCTAAAGAGAATCAGGGACATGGCATCATTCTTGTGGCTTCGAACACGCTTACACCCTCTAGCCATCCAGGACTTATGGACATCAGAAGATAATCGTGTTAATATTTTGCGTCCATTTTGTATGCGAATTATAAAATATGAATATCAAATATGTAAAGAATAGATAAAGATTTTTTTATTTTTATAAATTAATTACGAACAAACCCAGTTAAACTTAATTAATAAAGGACGAATAAAAGGCATAGCGGTCCATGTCATCACTAGCATGTGTTCTAGTCAAGGGAGCGAATGAAACCAAATCAAACATTGATCAAAGTGGGTATATATAACAACTTGGAAAAATGGTTTGTAACAATTTACATTGTGAATATGAAATGTAACTGGATATCATGTAGCTTGTACATGTGGAGTTTATAATTATGTAGTTGTAAATAAAATCAAAGAAATTGAAACGAAAAATATAATTTGAACCGTTGATCTATTGGTTGAAGTAGAATCATCTTACCAATTAAAATTGCGCTTCGTTACAAATAAAGTATGTATGAAGTTAATTAATGTACTAAGGAATAAATAGGTAGTAATATTTCGTTCGTGAGTAACGAATTATATATATCATATTGCAGCCCAAAGCAGTTCACCAACCGGAGGTAGTGCAACAGGAAGCAGAGTCCCACAGAGTACCAACGGTGCAAAAAGCAAGAGAGGGACTATCTTACAGGACTTGCTATGTTTCGTATTGCTATCATTTGCTCTCTTTCAAATTTGATTCACATATGATCAGTAAAATGTTGTAACACGTATATTATCGTTGCACTTATTATAATTAATGAAATAAGTATATGAATATAAGAAACATCTTTTTAATAGTGAATTTTCTTGTTCGGAAGAATGGAGATTTTTTAGTCCACACTTATAGTATCATTATGACACGTAATTATCACTTTATAAGCATTGAAATTTATATACATAATTTTTGTAGTTGGCAAATTAAATGAAGTTCTAATAAATTAAGGACTAAACCTGCTGAATTAGTATTGGCTCATATTTTATATATTTTATCTTTTACTTTATTACAATCTTTCTTACTTTTTACTTTCTTAAACAATGTTTACGGGACTACTGAAAGATCAAACAAGAACGGGGAATTTTATTTTGGAGACCATGGTGAACTCTCATTCAATGTATGTAGTATAACACCTAATCTGGCGCGTGGATCGGAGCGCGAAGTTATATATTCTCGACGAATACCACTTAAAATCCGACGTTATCTCTCCAATTGAGACAAATCGATTGATATTTTATTCTAGAATAGTTATTTATTTTATTTTAAGTTTCAAGAGGGTACGTGGTAAAACTTAAATCGGATTTCTTATGATCCATTAGTCTCCATTGATTTTTTTGGGTGTTATTCTATTTCTAGTTCTCAATTTAATTTTTTTATGAATTAAAGGGCATCTTTGTACTAGTTTAAAATATGCATCTCGAAACGGTTCAACACTCTTTCGACATCTCGAGATGTCTTGTAAATTCAAACGTCCGGAACATAACTCATAAACCGAGATTTTAATCCATACTTATACATAGAGTGTGTTCAAAAGTGTATTAAAATAGAGGAAATATGAACAATAGTTATGTTTTCTTCATTTCTATAATAATTGATTATATCATTTCTATACTTACCATCGAGAGCAAAAGGATAATTATCAATTGAAATTGATATGTTGGCCGTGACCATGATGTCAGTGCAAGTAGGTCATATTTCCATAGCATAGTGTTTGGGTCGTACGTGTTCGAATTGAATTTTTTCAATTCCAGTTATAACTTTTTGGTACAAAAAGCATAAAACCTAAATTTAAATTGAGTTTGCGTAGCCATAATTTGTAGCAATGAACAGCATACCCTTCGTTTTGTAGGGGTGCAGTTAGTCCAAAATTGTTCTTTGTCGGATTTAATTATTCGTCGTTAGAATACAAGTTTTAATTAAGAGGAAACGGTATAAAGCAGTACAGATTGTAATAAAAGATTGAACGATGTAGAAAATTGGATTTTTACATGTCATCGAACCTAGGCTAGTTGTACAGTTTTAAATTTTTAACTCTCATACCATTGCACGATTTCTAGTCTTAAAATATGAAAAGAGAGAAAGAAAACATTTCATGTTCGTTTTTCATTGAGGCGGCAAGAGAAAATGCTGCAGGTACCTAAGAGCATCCTCAACGAAAACATACCTCCAACTAACCACACTCAACACCCCAACACTCATCTTCTCGACTTTCACCTTCCCGCCCCCGCATTCCCTCAACCCCACTCTCAATTCCGCCACCAACCCGCTCCCTCCCCCGCCGCAACAACACCCGGCCACCGGCAGCTCTTTTGAAAACCACCCCTCCAATCCCAACACAAACTTCCCCTTCCCTTCACAGTCCATCATCGTGAAAACCCCTTTATACCCCTCCAACACAACGTTCCACGTCACCCTCAACCCGTCCAGCTCATCAAACACGTCACCCCCATCCACATCGATGTCGAACCGGAACACTCCATTTTTGTCGATTCGCATGTCCGAACCTTGAACTGAAACCGTTCCGACGGTTTTGATACAGTTTCTAACGGCGATCTCGTAGATGAGGTCCTGCATGGAGAGTTGGGGTTTGGGGGGTGGTTGGTGACGTCGACCTGCAGCGGCCCTGCCGAGGGAGTAGAGTTTCCTGTAGTGGATTGCGCGGAGGTTCGAGAGGGAAGGGTAGGTGGTGACGCAAATTGGTTGCCAGAGGTGATCGGCGGAGAGGGAAATTGACCATGATTTGCATACGCAGGAGGCTACGGCGAGGGATGTCGGGTCGAGGTGGTGCGCCACGAGGTCGAGCACTTGCCACGGCGGTGAAGAGGATTCCGGCGAGTATTTGTGAGACATAGTTGTCGCTGAGTACTGGAGTTAGCAATTTTCAGTTGGCGGTTTGGACTTTGGAGGAAGCAATTTGTAAGTAGAATTTGTAGAGTACACGTGTTGTTATTGTAGGGATATTTGCAGCAAGCTGCCACCAAGGATTGTAGTAATGAGGTGGAGTTTTGAGAGTTTGCAACGTGTTAATTAGTGAGGATGTGTAACTTGATTGAATGGGGATGAGATTTGAGAATCCGATATTTATTGACTGGTTGGTATATAATTCGAATAAAATCCATTTTAAATAGATTGTTTTATATAAAGAAAAAAAAGTAATTTGAATTGAATTTTGCCAATTCGAATTGTATACCAAACAAATTAATTTGTTCCCATCCTGAAGGGCCTCTCCAAACCCAAGTTCACGGCCCAATACGTGCATTGATTACTTTCTACCACTAAAACATACCAGTTAAAGAAGAATGTAATGTTAGTTCAAGGACGCACGAATCGCCGAACCACATTTTTATTTTTTATGTTTAAATTCATCGAATTTCAAAGCTCAATAATTATCGCGAGTTGTATTTCTCATAATTCGTATTTAAAAAATTAGGGCGCTACAATTTAAATTATATATGAAGGGTTTAATTGACAATTAGCTAGCACGACTACTTTTAAGTTGTCGTATATAGTTAGCTAGTCATACACAAGATCATTAGTTGAGATTCAATTTCAATGGTACTATGATTACTATCTCATTTTAACAACAGTACGATAACTATGGAACTAATTTGTATAGAATTTAAGTGGCATTTTTCAATTGAAATTGAATATTTTGTGTATAAAATAATCAATTTAAGTGGGAGATGACCGTTCCAGTAGTATAGACATATACATCACCGCAGAAAACCTATCTAACTTAGAACCCTAGTTTTGTTATCGATAGAAATACAGATAGAATACGAGTGGGAGTAGTAGTTAGTTAGCACCTACTTGCCAGTACTTTGTAATTGAGTAGTACTTTTAAATCTTAGTTGTTGTGACGTAAGAGAGGACGGCATGTTATCGGTGTGATCTCCTCTCCTATGGATCCATGAGATAGTCTGGGAAATATCAATCTTTTTATTAAATATAAACATTTTAATTTTTATATTAAAACTTATAAACTTTAAATAAAATATTACAGACGATGTAAAAATTTACATATATTAATAAAACTTACAAAACTTAAATAAAAATTCACAAATAACGTAAAATATTCTAAATAAAAATTCACAAACAATATATAAAAATTAAAAAATACTGAATAGAAAGTCACATCAATAAAAGAAATTGTCATTCCCCAAACTTTGTATATATGTAGTGCTATCCTGAATCTCAACTGATAACTAAACCCACCCATACTTGGACAATTAATCCGTCTTGATTAATACACATCCAAATTTGCAGTCAGTTGCCGATTTTTAGTATTTTTACAACGACGAAACAAACCCAAAACAAACAAACAACTGACAGAGAAAGAGTTGCAGAAAACACCGTAACCATTGACATATTGTGCTTTCTTCTTCTTCTTATTCAAGTCAATTTTCTCGCCCATAATTCATACACATACCGCTTTTCACACTCTTCATTCTTTCTCTACCTCTCACCTTACATCAATCAAAAAGTTAGAGGCTTTTGCTTTATAGTAAAGGTAACAACAATTGTTTTGTTTCTCGATTTCATCATACCAAACACTACTGGGCTGTTAGGGAGAATTCGAATTTATAAAACTCAATTCACTTTCTATGACAGAATGGAATTGAGTTTTCTCAGTTCGAATTTTATCCCAACAGCCTAGTATAATTCTGCATTCCTTTTTTTTTTTTTTCCTTCTTTCTTGTTCACAATGTGTCTAATTTTCAAATATGCCTGCTTCTTCCACTTACTCTGCTGATTTTTTGAATTCTTTTGCTTTTGCTTTTCCCTTCTCTTTTATTCTATTATTATATGTAATCTCTTGCTCAAGGGTTTCTTTTCTTTTCTTTGCTGTGAAGTAGATTGAAATTCAGACATATGTATCTTGTTACTTGTCTAGTCCATATATATATATATAATATATATACAGGGATATTATTATTATTATTATTATTATTATTATTATTATTATTATTATTATTATTATTATTATTATTATTATTATTATTTATGATTCCTATGTTCATGTGGCCTCAAACTATCCACCCATATTCAGTTATGTGCCACTATTTCAAGATTGGGATTGATTTCACAATCCAACTAGATTCCAAGAGAATCTATACTCTTTAAAAGTGGGAAGTCTCTTTAGCTCATTGCTTGCACACAATTCTCACCTATGCTTAGTTTTACACATTGGTGTGGTAGTTATGATCAATTCCTGCTTACCTGATTAATGGTGAAAATGTAAGAAAGTTTTGATTTTTATCTGCTTTCTGATAAACAAGGTGTCAATTAAGATCCACACCTCTGAAAGTTTTGATTTTTACCTTCTTGCTGATAAACAAGGTGTCAATTAAGATCCACATGTAAGAAAGTTTTGATCTTTATCTGTTTGCTGATAAACTAGCTGTCAATTAAGCTCCACCCTTGAGAAAGTTCTGATTTTTATCTGTTGGGCTTTTGCTAATTTACTGTATAATTTTTTTATTTTTTTTCCTTGGGTTTATGATGAGCAATGATTGAATATTTTTAGTTGAATATCTCTAGGACTTGTAAGAAAGGTATGGCATTGAGCGCGGATGGTGATGAGCCATCTGACAAGCCCCTGGGAAGGTGTTCTGTATTCTATTATGGAGTTGGGCATATGCTGAATGATATTACATCTGCATGTTGGTTCACTTATCTCTTAGTCTTCTTAACGGAGATCGGTCTGCCCTCGAGGTTCGTTGTCAAATTTCAATATGTTTATGGTCTGCTGCTTCTTCACTTTAACTGCTGGAAATTATACATTATGTATAAATTGATATAGTGCCGTAAATATTAATTATGATTGCTAAACACATGTAAGTCTTTAGCCTGATTTTCATAGCCCGAGTGATTTTCATGAATTTCAGTAGTGCTGCTATTGTCCTGCTCTCGGGCCAAGTTGCTGATGGACTGGCAACCATTTTTGCTGGTGAACTCGTAAGTTTTCACATGTTAATTAAGATTTATGCTATCAAAGTCAGTTGCATATTTATCGTTTTGCCCTGTAAATGACTTACTCTCCCGCTCTCTCTGTTAGATAGATAGATATGGGCGATTTAAGGTGTGGCATGCTGCAGGATCCATCTTAGTTGCCGTCTCATTTTCTTCCGTCTTTGGTGGTTGCTTGCCATGCAAGATTACGGGTTCCAATTCAATTTCCATTCAAACTATTGGTTATAGCTTCTTTGCTGCGATCTTCAATGTTGGATGGGCAGCCACTCAAGTGTCACACATGTAAGTATCACCATATTGATTGGCAAAGTGGGTTTCCTCTTAATATGACTGACTAAGAATCTGGGAACTTGGAGTCAACATTCACTCTGCTTTTGGATTGTCTCATTTTAGAATGGATACTGTTTATGTCATATTTGTGATAAAAGAAGTGAGAAAGGATGAGAATTTAATAATATCTGAAGTCTGAACTGAAATTCAAACTTCTAATTGCACACTTTAGTTTGCAATGTAGCTTTTAAATATGTGAAACCTACTTTTTGATGTAGGTCAATGGTGAACTGCATTACCCTGAACTCGACAAGCAGAGTTGTATTGGCAAGCTGTCGCAATGCATTTACAATGGTAAACAGTAAGCTTTATTACATTTTGCAACCTTCTCTCCTTTTTGTTCAGTCTGTGTTTCATATTAATTTTTGTTTACCTTGATCATCCTGTAGGTTGCCAACCTTGGTTTATATGCAATTGCTTTTGTTGTATTCAGTTTAAGCACGTCAGGGTCTGTAATGGCTGTTGAGAAGCAGGTATGTAATACATTGTATAATGGCTTCCACTTTTCGAAGAAAGTTGCTTATATCTTTATGTAATTGGCCAGTACCGCTGGATAGCATACGCATCAATCTTGTTTGGCTGTTGCTTCGTGGGTGTATTCCTTCTTGGAACTGAAGAGCCAAGGTTGGTGATGAATGATTATATTCTGTTATGACGATTAGTGATTCTGTGTTGTATTAATTTAGATGTTTTTGGCTTCACTCAACCGTCTCAATTTTGATGCTTCACTTTCTAGTCACTCAAAAGATTGATATAAAGAATCCGCTCTGGCTAATTCCGCTTTTAGGGTAACCATAGAAATTAGAGATAAATAATCTTGAAGGCATTGGTTTCACCTCCCATGAGTCTTAGATTTGTTTCTTTATTATTCCTTTTTTCTTAGAATACAAATTTTAGGATTTGGTGGGTTTTTTGGATAGTCCAAGCATTTAGAGGCTTTTGGCCACTCATAAGGAGAAATTCATGTTCATGGATCTGTTGCATCTATGGAAATTAATATTCCTTTAAAGCCACAATCTTACATTTGCATACCTTGTTCGCGTCCAGGTTGAAAATAGACGCTCATGAAAAAGGTCATGTTCGAATTTCTTGGACTTACTGGTTCAAGAAAGTTCTGTATCACCAAGTTGCTCTTGTTTATGTGCTAACTAGGCTTGTCACAAATGTTTCACAGGTTAGCATCAATTTTGTTTTGCAACGATACTTTTAATCATGTTTTCTTCAGATAACGAAATGTTTGTACTGCTTATCTTTAACTTTTATTATCTTAACCCGTGGCGGTACAGGCGTTCCTCGCTTTCTACGTTATCAATGATCTGCACATGACCCAAACTTCTAAAGCATTGGTACGCGTTCAGATGAGACTTGGAATTTAGTTTCATTTTTGGTAAAAATAAAGTGCAATCGTGACATTTTTACTTTATGGATAGGTTCCTGCCGTCATCTTTATTTCCAGCTTCATTGTGTCAGTCCTCTTACAGGTTTGTTGAGACGAAAAATTACTTGAAGTTATGTACTGTCTATTTGTTTTGTCCACCTTGTTTATTACCTTAAGCTGTTACTCTTGGTCTATAGGAGATTAGCTGGTCACCATATCTTGTGAAGGCTTCCTATACAGCTGGAGGATTTCTTTGGATTGTTTCTGGTGTGGGAATCCTCCTTCTACCAAGTAGCATGAGTGCATGTGTATACGTTTTGTCAATTGCAATTGGAATTGCAAATGCTTTGATGATGGTACGGACGAGTTATTAAACAAATGACTTGAAAATTTATCTATTGAAGAACAATTGTTGACAGTTGTTCTGCTATTTTAAGCTAATTCAGCCTGGCTTAAGTTTTCCAGTTGTGTATGGAATAACAGGTATCTGGGGTGAGCATGCAGAGTTATCTAGTGGGTGACGATGTCAACGGATGTGCTTTCGTCTATGGATCATTGAGTTTCTTGGACAAAATGTTATGTGGATTGGCATTGGCAGTTCTAGAATCATATCAAAGTAAGAAAATTTCCATCTCTTTCACCAATTTGTCTTCATGCATACCATTCACACTCCCTCCGTCCCACCCGAAATTGCAACTATATATGTTTTTGGTGTCCAATTAGAAACTGCAAGTCCAAAAATAGCAGCTTTTAATATACTCTAGAGTCTAGACAACTACTCCTCACCCTGTCAATATTTTATTCAAATTCGTCATCTTGATTGATGCAGGTTATACCCCAGGTGTGCGGAACTCTTCTCATCCAAATTTTCAATTTTCAGTGACAAGATACGGTTTAGGTCTCGTACCTGCAGTATGTTCGCTACTTGGGATCTTGGTAACCCTCACCATGAAGTTCCCCAACCCTTCGTTGTTGCCTTTGACAGATCCTCTACTGTCATAACTCATAACACCCTTGGGCAGCAAGGCTTTATACTCAAACTAAGAAAACTCTGACCATAGAAGCTGGGTTCACAGGCAGTAATTATTTAAATTGTAAATATTCTCTTCCATCTCTAGCTTGGCAATTGCATACTTGGGGCTATTTGACTCCACTCCCTTTTAGGCAGTTCTTTTACCAAATCTCAGCTGTAATCATTGTTTCGTTGGCCAGTGAAATATATTCAGCCGCAGCAACATGGCTTACTTCTCAGTCTTTCTACTCCATCTTTTTTAGCTTATTCTGTACCTTGGTGCGTGCATGCCTGTGATGCCTAATGGTGGTTTCATTTCCTCGATTTGGGTGTTTCATGTACAGTTTCGGATGATCTAAAAATCTTGTGTGGAGATCCCGTAGACTGTTTATGACCCATTTTTTAATGGGATTGTTGTAGTGTTAGAATTCTTGTTGAAGACTTTGATTTTGTTGGTTTTAAGAGGTAAAGTAGTCAGGTCCAGAAATGGTGTTAGACCATTCACAATGGTGACACGCGATGATACGTCGTTGTATGTTTCTGCTGCAGTGGCAATGCATCTTCATCTTCACCTTGTCGTTACAATGTCATAAACTTTTTACTTTTTTTAATTTTTTTGGTTTATAATTTGAAGTTGAAATGTACAAAATTGTATTTTTTTTAAAGTCGTTTTATAATTTATTAAGATTGAACAAACTTCGAATATATTACAAAAAGGTGCGGGAAAGTTAAATCAAACTAAATTAAAATGCAACAAACTTACAACACATAAAATATTGAAATAAACAAACATACGATATGATTAGAGAAGGTTCATCTTCACTTTTGATTCCAAATATGATCCATCAAGTTGTTTGTTAGCTGGATGTGTGCGCATATATAAACTATGCATTCGACGTAAATTATTCATGTATTTTGAGATATTATTTATCGTAGACGATGCCCGACGATTATGAACTCCATCAATGAGGTCGGGTACATGCTCATTGGTATCTTATTCGAGCTCTTCAATTTCTTCGTCATGATTTAGGTATTTTTTGCGCTCATCGTCAAATATTATGTCGTGGAGTGTGATGCAATAATTCATAATCTTTTTTAGTGTGGCTTTGTTGTGCGTAAAGGACGGATTCCGTATAATTGCAAATCATGTTTGTATGACTTCGAAAGCACGTTCGACGTCTTTGAGACAAGACTCTTGAAGCTTAGAGAACTTGGCTTGTTTCTGAGTTACCGGATTCGGGATGACAAGAACAAACGTAGGCCAAGCTAGGTAGATTCCATCGGTTAGGTAGTAAGACATGTCGTATTGATGACCATTGACCTCAAAGTTGACCTGATGTGCCGTGTCGTTAAGGAGATCGTCAAACACCGTGAAAGTTGCACGATTAATAAGTCATTGTATTTTCAGGTTACCCAAAGAATGATTGTCATATCCAAGTATATTGGATGCTACAATGCTACTACTTCGAACACAAGAGTAGGCATTCTAGTGTATAAAGTCAATACTCCCAATCATGTCAACACAATTCGATACTTCCATGTCCAGTGCACTCAGGAGATTCAACGGATCTAAAATCTTCCCCCACTTTCATCTTCTCTCTTATCTCGTCTCATCTCTTCGTCTTACAAAATGTGTTGTTGATTATATATCAATACTTCATTCAATTTATCATGTATAATCTTTCGGTTTGTTTGATTAAAACTAAAATCCCTCCCCCAAATTTTAGGATTCTTGAAGCTATGATGGTGTTAAATCTAAGCTGAATCGTTTGAATAACTTCAAAATCTCGACTTGTTTGTTTTCGATTTTAAATATTAACCCACAAATTTTAGGAATCTCGACTTGTTTGTTTCGATTTTAATGTTTTCCTTAAAAAATTTAAAATTTCGATTTGTTTGTTCTTGAAGCCATGATGATGTTCCCAATTGGCTGCAAGTGGCTAGGGCAGGTTTTCTAATGCTGCTTTAAAACCCTTTTATAGCGATTTCAACCGGAATCACGAAACTGTGATTTCATATTTGAGCTAAACAAACTTAAATAAGTTCATCTTGTATGTTTTTTAGTCGGTTTCTAGCTTGGTTTCACTCTGATCGTGGAATATCGAGGTTTTTTTGGTTCCTTCTGCTCAAATGTATCGGGTTTACTTCCATATTTAGCTACGATTTCAGATATGAGCTAACTTGATTCATCTTGCATGATTTTTCATAGCTATCTGGAATTTTGGCTAGAAACTAAGCTTGAATACAAGATTTTCTGTAGTTGACTGAAAATATCAAATTTTGGGTTCGTTTAACTCTGGTCGGCTGAATATATTTCGTTTCAGATCTTTAATGTTTTTAATTCGCTTTCATGGTTCATTTCATTGTATTCATTTTATAATCGAAATGTAATAATGCTTTTGATTTTTTGGTTATGTAATTGTATTGAGTTGTATTGAGGTTTCTAAGTTTGTTCCACTAATAGCTGAAATTGTATATTGTAATTATTGTCCTCCCATATTTGTACACATAAGAGCTAAGTTAGGCTATATTATGGACAAAAACGTTTATTCTAGAATAAGCCAGGCAATGTGAATTGATTTTGCAGGCAACACGAATGGACGTAATTGCCCATATAATTTTGGCGCATGCTACAAAATAGTTAGCAAACTGACCAAAACACCAATCTACAAATTTTTCATCCAATTAGAATTTAGTATTTTACAACGTCGCATGAAAAATGGACCAAAAAATTTAAAATTTTTGTTGATTAATAGATATATAAATTTTATTTTATTTTTATTAAACTTATTGGCTACGTACATAAGTATTTATATTTGTAACCGCATTTAAATGATTTTAGTTCTAAAAATGATAAATTAGTTTAGTGCTTGCTTTATTAAAAAGATTACTTCTCAGTATTAATTATATATATATATATATATATATGTATATGTATGTATATATATATTTAAATTATTTTTAAGGAAGTTTGAAGGAGAAATCTATAACAATTCATTGTTGATTTATATAGGATATATTATATTTGAAAGATTATGTGCTCTTTTTTTAGAGCTAGAAGATATGTAGTTATTCGGGTGGCTTTCATCGATATGATATCATTAATGATTCCGAGGTTCCGAACTGCACATTCAGATTCAATCATTGAAGGTTCACTTAGACTCCGTATATAATAAGATTAAGTCCGACTCCGATGCAATTTGGTTGGAACAAAATCTCCACATCGTTAAAAATATGTTCTAACTTGACAATTTTATAACTTAAATTGGGACTCAACTCTTTGGAAAAGGAAAGCGAGCCATCCAAAGTGAACATGTCCACAAAATTGCAGAAACAATCAGATCACAAAGTGTGATTGTGTTTCTCCTCCCCATTTATTTCTCCTTCTCTCCTCTCTCTAATCATATCTATTTTCTCTAATAATAATCTCTCTATACACAACAAATTTGGATAGGAAGTGTTCGATTGGATTCATGTTTATTACTACATCGGAAAACTAACAACACGATTGGATCTGAAATTCGTACCAAGATGAGCACGGATCTGATTGCCCCTAGTACACATGGAAACCTTGACGAGCAGATTGCTCAGCTCATGCAGTGCAAGCCCTTGGCAGAGCCTGAGGTTTCATTTCTTCTTTCTGTAGATCTGTTTCATGTCGTCACGAATATTTTGTGTAATTTCGATTTTCTTGGATGTTTATTCCTAATTGTTAGTTTTCAAGTTCTTGAAATGCTCACGTTTGGGTTTCTTGGGTTATTATTGTGTGATTATGGTGGAATTGTAGGTTATTGAGGTTGATAATTGAAATTATTAACTCCAATTTCGAGTCTGAATAAGTGAGATTTCTGGTCGACGTGAGGATGTGTATTTGATTTAATTAACAAACTAGTGATAGAGGGTAACTATAGAATTCTGTAACGGGAATAAGTAAAGAAAGAGCTTTGGGTGGTAGTACTAGTACAAAGTTCCGGATACTTAACCGGGATATGCCTGTGTTTAGGTGTTTATGCATGCTAGCTAACTTACGTATACGTGTATTATCTTCAGCTTCATTTTCGTTGCTTCTGCTTTCTGAACAAGCCCGATTTTGTATAGTTTAGAGGTTTTTCTGGTTTGAAATGTAGGTCAGAGGCCTATGTGAGAAGGCAAAAGAGATACTGATGCAGGAAAGTAATGTCCAGGTATGAATTTCTACACCTCTCAGTTTATTTTATTCAGTAGGTTTGTTGCTGACGAGGCTTGACATCTCTTAGCCTTCAGTTAATGACCTGTGTTTTTGTTACCCAAATATTTTATCAGTCTGACTATGTATTAAAGGTTTGGATTCCTGTCTCGACGTTGGACCTATAGAAAAGATTTGCATTTATTGTATGTTACTGTGTCCAGAATCTACTGTTATCAGATTCCTACCTTTTAGCAGTGTTGCTTAGTGCTTCCCTTCGTTATTAGTTAGTCTGGAGTATGTCAACAGGCTTCGCAAATCCTTTCATTTCAATTAGCACAGATGTAACTTATGGATTTACATATTTGTTGCTATATGCAGCCTGTAAAGAGCCCTGTGACAATCTGTGGTGATATACATGGCCAATTTCACGATCTTCAAGAACTTTTCCGCATTGGAGGACAGGTATGATAGTATCTTGCATCATTCGTATGGTTGCGTTAATCAAGTGAAAATCACTTTGTCAGTACTAATAGGAATGTAGTTAATAAGTACTCCTGACATCGTTCTTGATATTATGAGAAGATTTACTTTGCTTTTGTCTTTGTTGTTTCTTCTTTCGTGATGTCACTTGTATCCGTCTCTTCCTAGAAGGTTTGTTACCTAAAGTAATTCCTTTTGGAATGTCCTCTTGTATATCGTTAAAATTATTTGTGAAAGTGTGATATGCAATTCCAATCTGCACCTTGCCACCTTTACTCGTCTCTCCTGCCGTTGAAGTTCCAAGAGTTAAAAGTTAAAACTTGTCTGCATGCCTTTATCTTTATTTGTTGGGGGTAGTGCCATTATATAGGCATCTTTTCTTCTATTTTAAATCAGTGATATTTCACCATCTTTTTTTAATCTCCTTGCTTCTTCAGACCTTTAGACCAACCATCTGTGCTCCTATTCCCGAAGTACTCCTGTTGTATGATATGAGTTAACTTCAAATACCACCCCTAGAATTTATGCCTAGATTGCATTAATTTGCATACATGTATGTACGTATAGACATATGCATTTTTGTTTCTTACTCCATCTGCCGAGGTGCTAGTTTGTAGCTTGATAAATGCTAAGGAAAAGATCGTTATTATGAGTGTGCTTGTATTATTTGGATCTGCTTTATTGCAAGTTTATGACAAGTACATGAGAAATTTCTCCTGTGATTGGTATGTGGGCTGCTGGTCTTATCTTTTCCTGCTGATAGAATTGTTCTCCTGTTAACTTAGTCACTTCGTAGTTCGGTTTCAGTCTTGTTATCAAACTTGCTTAAAGCATCTGCATGGTCATGAGCTCATCTAATGCCATTTTCTTAATGACAGTGTCCTGACACAAACTATCTATTTATGGGAGATTATGTTGATCGTGGATACTATTCGGTGGAGACTGTCACGGTAAGACAAGACCTTACCTTATCTTATGGATATCATTGTAGTTCAGTTGCCTCTTTTCTGTTTATACTGTTCTCTTATTATTTACTTTCTTCTGCTATTTCTTTCTCTATCTGGTTGGGGGAAGTACGAGGATGTTGTTTTATGTATGGACAAAATTATATCAAAGTATTTAGTGTACATGATTTTCTCATTTAAACAGCTGCCATCCTGAGACATTTATTTCCCAATTTCTTCCAGCTTCTAGTGGCCCTGAAAGTGCGCTATCCTCAACGCATCACAATTCTCCGGGGAAATCATGAAAGCAGACAGGTATTTACTTGCTTCATACTTTTTAATTTGGATATTTATTGTGTCTGAAAGCAGTATATCTTGCTTTCTTTTCTAAAAGTTTCTTTTATGCATGTCTCATTTCCTAGTTAATGTATGATATTTCTTGAGAATGCACTTCATGTTAAGCGGTTTGAGTGTTTAAACCTTCTTTAACTCTTCTTACTGTTAAAAAAGATACAGCATATTGAACATTGACAAGGTCCTCTGTCCGCTGAAATTACAGAAATTTGTCCTGTGATTCACCAGCTATGTGAAAGAGGGTAGTTTTAGCCCGAACAGAATATATCTATTTTTCTGTGTATCAAGTGGTGCCTTGTTCTTTTCTAAATACTAGTAATAGAATATTGTATTTTAGAGTTGATAAATGCCCTATTTTGATACTTGGAGTTGTTTGTTTCTGCAGATTACACAAGTATATGGATTTTATGATGAATGTCTGCGCAAGTAAGTGTTTTGGTTTTCCCTTCTCACCTCGTGTAGATTTGACGTTTTTCTAGTATTTTTATATGAATAATTTGGAAAGGAGTGGCTATTTCAGGGATTGTGTTTTGAGATAATTGTTCATAGTAATTCTTCTTTGTTAACAGTAGCGGTCAAGATTCAGAAGTCCATCTAGACCCTGGGGCTTTAAGATTAAGTCAGTGAGGGGATTCTATTAGTGATTCAAGTGATAGTATACCTCTTTTATGTGTGTGGGATCTGAAAAGGTTACATGTATCAGAAGATTCATTTTAAAAAAAAAATCACTGAGTAGCCGTTGCGATACCTTTGCAAAAGAGACCCGGTTCTATAAGATTGTGAAGAAAAGATAATCGAGTTAAATTAAATTGGTGAAATGAAGGTCTCGGATGCAACTGATCACCATGATAATTTCCATGTTTACTCCCCAGTGTACGTCTGTCCTGTTTTTGCTCTTCGGGTTTGAATATGGCATGTTATGCCAGAAGCCGAGAAGATATTTTCATTAGTTTAGAGCTAGTTTTGGATATTATTCTTACTGATTCATGCTTTTTGTTTCTTTTCTTTTAATGTTACTAGCATACTCATCTAATACCATGCAAGTTGCATTTGACTGTAGGTATGGAAATGCTAATGTTTGGAAGATATTTACGGACCTCTTTGACTATTTTCCTCTGACTGCATTGGTTAGTAAAAGCATATTGTACTTCCTAGCTTTGGGTATCAACCATGTTTGAATAGAATTGTCTTTTCCCGTGATTTTCTTTAAAATAGTTCAAAAATCGAGGGCAGATTATGTTATCCTTGCTTGTTATGATGTCATCCAGAGTCAAAGTGAATACACAAATCTCTTATATCGTCTTTTAGTAGCACTATCCATTTACTATATTAAAAGAGTAGCAACATGTGTAGAATCTTGCTATATGAACTTGATACTACCTTATTGAGTGTTTACTACTCCCTCTGTCCTGCTAGAAAATGTCACTATTCCTTTATGGACGTCCCTCTAATATAGTCACTTTCCTACAATAGCAAAAAACCACTATCAGGGTCTTACTTTATTCTTTATCTGTTATACTTTTTCCATTATTTATCATTTATATCTCCTATTTCTCATACTTTCTTCATTCTCCGTTTATCTTTCCAACAACAAACTATCGACTTTCTTAAAACCAACACCGCAAAGAAATTGGCCTAACGAAGCGGGACGGAGGGAGTATCATGTTCGTTATTAGAAGTTGTTTTCAAAGTACATGTGAATTTTAACATCTATGTAGGTTGAATCGGAAATTTTCTGTCTCCATGGTGGGCTGTCTCCCTCTGTTGAAAACCTTGATAATATACGGAATTTCGATCGGGTTCAAGAAGTTCCACATGAAGGCCCAATGTGTGATCTGTTATGGTCTGATCCTGATGATCGCTGTGGTTGGGGAATTTCACCTCGTGGTGCTGGATACACTTTTGGCCAGGTATTCTTATCAGTTTATTAGAGCATGTTCTATTTTTTTCTTGCTTCTATTTTCATGGAGGATTTATTATGTTTCTTCACCCCCCTTATACCTGCAGGACATATCAGAGCAATTCAATCACACAAACAGCTTAAAGCTAATTGCTAGAGCTCATCAGCTGGTTATGGAGGGATATAATTGGGCCCATGTAATTATTACTATTGATTTTTACATACAAGTATGTATGAATTCATAAAGATGCAACTGTTGTCTTATTTTCTTTTGAATCTTTATTACCACAGGAACAAAAGGTTGTCACCATTTTTAGCGCACCAAATTACTGTTACCGCTGTGGAAATATGGCATCCATTTTGGAAGTTGATGATTGCAGAGATCATACGTTTATCCAGGTTTCTGTCTCCCTACTTCACCCGCACACACATGTATTCATACCTAGCTATTATCATGAAGAAATAGAAATTAATTAGCTTTCCTACATTCTTACAACCAACCATTTGACTTACCCGAGTGTTCTTGCAAAAGCTTAAGATTTACCTCTGATTATATTACTTTTGTTTGGATACAGTTATCACAGTTACTTGGGTAGTTGGGAAACTGTGTAGTGTTGAAAATAAACAAAAGAAGCTCGAATGTTTAAATAAACTTGGCAGTTTACCAATAGTGGTGAAATGTAGTAGCTGAGGTAGAAGTGTTGGCAAGTGTAGATTGTATGTGTAAAAAGTCAAATGTCTGCAATAATGAATGAGCCCAAGACAGTTTCTGAGAACTTGTTATTGCAGATTTAATTTCTAAGAGGAGTAAAATTTGTAACTAATTAGTTTTCCCAGCATTTCTTATTATGTAATTATTTTCTGTAGAAGCAGGTTGCAAGTAAACTATCTTGCAATAATATAACAAGAATTATCTAGAAGTATTCTCTATTAAAAATCTAGAATAGAGTGCGCTTTGTAAGTAAATTATGTACTTAATATGTAAGATATATTCTTACTAAAGGTCTAAGTAATAAATATAGAAAAGGAAGTTAGTCCGTAGGACTACTATAAATAAGGGGCTTTGGCATAGATCATAGCCAAGCTTTGCTTTGCAAGTGTGTTTGTATCCTACTAGTATTCTGGTTCTCTTAATAAAATCTTTCCCTTGTTCATATATGAACAAGATCCTATACAAACCTCCTAAGTGGTTGTACCTACTCCTCCTACCCTACCCTGGGTACTAACTTCCTCCATACAATAACAACGATCCTATACAAACCTCCTAAGTGATTGTACCTATTATGTGTCTGTACAACCACTTAGAGGTTTGTATATGATCGTGTTTATTGTATAGAAGAAGGTTAGTATCAAGATATTATATGAATAAGTGGAGGTTTTATTGAGAGAAATCGAAGGTAGGTAGTAGGATACAAACACACTTGTTAGTGAAGCTTGGTTATGATCTATGCCCAAGCCCCTTATTTATAGTAGTCCTGGGATCCTTTCCTATTAAGTAAGAGATATCTCTTACTTAGACCTTAGTAAGAATATATCTTACTTACATATATTAAGTACATACATTGCTTACATATTAAGTAGAGAATAATTCTTTTTCCCCATGTTTCGAAAGAGAGTTGTTTCCGCAGCTAAACATTGTCTTCTTCGGTATCATTTTCTTATAGCAAGCAATCTGAATGTAATATAATAAGTATGGGTCTGACATTTGTTTGTTAGTTGATTTACTTCATCATTATTACATGTTCTGCAGTTTGAGCCAGCTCCAAGGAGAGGAGAACCTGATGTTACTCGGAGAACACCTGATTATTTCCTGTAGAGGTTTGAGTTCTTGACCTTGTGGTGCTCACATGCCCTATCTCGAAATCCAATTGTCAAGAGGCATGTAATGTAGAAGCGCGTGCACTGGTCCTTGTCTGAATTCTAGTTTAACCTGTGTTAGGAGGGTCCCCGGAGGTGGATTGGAATGCTTATATATCATCATGTTTTGTAATTCTTTTCATCCTGTTGCCCGTCACTTTCTTATCTAATTTTTCTTCTCTTCCCAGTCCCGTCTTCTTTTCTTTCTTTCTTTGTTTTTTTTTTTTTTTTTTGAACTTCGCTAATTTGCAGAAATGTGTTGTGTAGAAGTAACAAAGAACTTCTATTAGATTTATGTTTGCTGCAATCATAGTTGGTCATGCGCTAATCTAGCCATTGTTGATTTCATCCTGCATAATTTCTATATTTGTTTCTCCTAACTTGAAGAATACTCCTTGTTAGAGATCTAACATACCAATCTTTTGGCCAAGATTTGCAGTGTATATGAATTTTTGGATTTTGAAACTTTTGGTTGTTTTAACTCCAACACTTCGAACATTGTTAATGTAAGATGTAATTTGTGCATTTGAGATATTTGCTCCCCCTTGGCTCTAGTGCTCTCTCGCTCTCTCAATGGATAGGGTAAAGACCCTACCCTTACCCATTTAACTTCAAAGGGTTTGGGTTCAGACCTACTTTTTTAATTTTAGACCCTGCCCAGACCCTTATGCTCACAAAACCCGACCCTTATTTGGGACTCTACTAGACCCTTTTAATAATAAGGTCCAGGTTGCGTACGGACTTGGACCCTTATTAAACCTGAACCTCGAAATTGGACTCGGATCTGAATTTTAGAGTCGGGCAGTATCTAGACCCATTTGGGCCTCTCTTTTTTTACTTCAAAATTTACATAAAATGCATTATAAAAATATAAACGTGCACAATATTTAATTGTTATGATTTAAAAATTATATAAAAGTTATTTATTTGTAATTCGAAGATGAAGTTCAAAGTCATTTAGTTTAAAAGTTCATATAAGAAGCACACTAACTCTACTCTTATACTATGCACAAATCCATTATAATGTCTGTATAAAATTAATTATAATTTTAATTGAAAAAAATAAAAAAAAGGGGTCCAATTGTGTTCAGACCTTATCTGACCCTAAACTTCGGGTCCGAGTATGAAGTTTTGAATCCCAAACCCGGACCCTAGGGTCCAAGGTAGGGTATGGACAGAGTAAGGTAGGGTCGATCCTCCTCATTAAGATCATTATTTGACTCGGTCTGTATATGCAACAAGAACAAAATAAAATCTCTCTACCTAAGGTCTCCTTGTGTACGCAAAGTGACAATGTAACTTTTGACTAGTAAATGTAGTTAAAAACACACGCATTATGAGAGGCCAAAGGGCTCATGAATACATTTGAAAAGATGAAGACAATCCAATTTCTGATCGTTGACTATGCTCTGTTGCATTATACCTCTTTGTTTACACAAGAGTTCTAATTTATGTGTAATGATGATGAAAGGATTTTGCTTATGGTAATACTCCACTTCGGAAGTTCATCCGCAATGGTGTTTGTATTGTGGTACACAAGAAAACAACCATGTGACTTTTGGCGTGGGAGTACATTTTGACATTGTTAATATAAATTTCGAATTGAGTTTTCATATATTAGTTGAATAGATTGTCAATAGAAATTCTATGTGACTTCTTTTCACGTGTTTAACTTCAAACATTTTAAGATAATTTTTAAAAATGAGTACTTAACTTTGTTTCGGCATTGACAGCTTGAAACGCAAATCACATTACTTTGAGCTTCCGACAAAAAATTAGATATCGACTGAAGATACAATTAAGTTCAATCGGTGCAACTACGTTAACCTTATTTATTATTTTGAATTGGCCCTCAAACATTTCAGTTGTAACTTGAGTTTGACATTTGCATTTAAACTATTCAATCAAAATTTTGTACTGTTGAAGTCAAAATTATTACTCATACAAACTTCTGTAATTTAAGGAGTTTGGTGGTTGGTCCAAGTTGAAAAAGGAAAAATATTAAAGTATCACGAATATCATTTTCTAAACAATAATCATTTAACTCGACTCGAATATAATTATAGAGCTATTAAAGAGCGGAGTTTCACCAACATTAATCAATTTTCCTCTCATCCGGATTTTCACTCATACTTGAGAATCTTCAATGATCTTCCAGGTTTCTTCCATGACCATAAATCAAGATCTAATTTTACCTTCATGACATGCAGAAACTTACTGAAATACCCCGGTGTCCTCTTCAGCTTCCTTCTTTTCAATCCATCTTCTGTTTCCATAACCATTAAAAAACTCTCCTCTTCCATCTCCTCCCTCAAGTGTTTAGCAAGCGAAAACCGGCTTTGAGCAAGCTGCTCCTGCAACGTCATTTGCCTTCTCATCATGTACTTATCTTCGAACAATGTCTCTTCTTCTGGCATGCTTATGTCCAGACTACTTGCTCGTCTCGTTCTTCTTGACATGGAGATGTCATACCGCGGTTTGTGTGTACTTGCCATTTTTTCAATTCGAACTACCTACAAGTGAAAATGAATCAAATAAAATCAGTGAAAGTTCATGTCTGTGATGAATGCTCATTCTTATTCATGATCAAGTGGTAAAATGTCAGTTTAGTTTGGTTGGTATATTTCAATCTATTCAAACAAAATTGATAAACCAACCTCTTCAGCTAAAGATCAATAAAGTGCATGAATTGTTCTTAAACCTTTCTTGATTTACCTACTGATATGATTGATTGATATCTACAAAATTGTAAATTTGAAGTTATATAGGGACTTAGCTTATCCTTGATTATCATGTAACTTTAGTTCCTAGCTACGCTACCACTTAGTTATGGGTTAACTTCGGTCCCAATCGGAATTAGATCGTATTTGCAAGATGTATATCATCATTTAAATCAAAAAAAAAAAAAAGAGCAATATAAATAATTAACAATTCAAAATGTAATGGATATATATTAGCTAAAGTATTGAAAAATATAATATTTTTTTAAAAGATAGGAAAGAACATGAATTCTCAGATCTTAGAAAAAGGTTTTAATTAAGTTGTGATTTTACGAGGTTTTATGGGTTTTAGTGGTGGTTTCTTAAAAAATTGCTGATATACATTTTTTATTATGCTTTTAATAGATTATATTATGATTTTAAGTTGTTAGCATTGAAAGTTTTAGTTACAGTTTTTATCGTATTTTGTTGATTTTTTTAAGAGACAATATGATGGTTTTAAGCATTTTAACGCTTAGGCAATATATGTTTTAAGGGGTTTCTACGGTGAGATAGTAATCGTACTACTTCTTAAAATGAGATAGTAGTCGTACTACCGTTAAGATCTAATCTTGACCATTGATACTATGTACGACAACTCGAAAATAGTCGTACTAGTTAATTTACTAATCTACCAAGTTAAATTTATTTAAATAGTTTTCTATAATAATATAAAATTTCATTTTAAACCTAAATAATACTATAAATTTTACATTGCAATACTAATCCTTAAACAATATGAAGTTTACATTGTAAATCTTAATATCTCTTTCTTCTTCAAAACGCCCCACCAACCACCACCATCTCCTCCGTCATCATCATCACTGCCAGCCGTCGACCACCAAACCTGTTTGATGACAACTCCAAATCAGAGATGTCACAGCTCCAACTAGGAGCTGTTCTGTGCTCCTAATCGGAGCTGTGCCATAGCTTTGATTGGGAGCTGTGAAATTCCTTAACTGTAAATTTCGATTTACCTAGCGTAGCCGGAGTACGTTGGGCGAAAGTAAGTAGCAATAGTTGTTGTCTCAAAAAGCTGAACGGCGGCGATGGAGTATTGTAGTAATGGCGACAAACACCAACTCGTGTACCAAGCTCTTGATACCACTGTAATGGATATATATTAGGCTCAGGTCACCTCTCGATCGGTTTTCAACTCTAACAGTGTGTACCACCAAGGTCACAAGGTCTACCAACAAAGCCCACAAAGAGTGAAAAAGAAGAGAAGGAAGGAACAAAGGTTCGATCTCACAACGATATCTCAACCGGGACAAGCAAGGTGTATGGAGAAGTGAGTATTGCATGCAAGTCGTCAGTGAGACTTGCTCTCAAGTGCACTGTCTCACGAAGGCAACAAACAGTAGTATATAAAAGGTGGGTTATGGGGACAAAAGACTTAATGTATCCACTACAACTCTCACTAATTCAACTCAACTTCAAATCACCACACAATGATCATTACTAGTGTCTCAAATGTCAAAACCATCAGCACAAAGACCTCACCATTAATGGTCGAGATCCAGCCTGTTGGACCAGTAAGGTTACACATGATTGTTCCACTATTCGATATGATATTGTTTACTTTGATCGATGCCCGCACGTATTTAGTTTTGTGTGGCCCCGAAAGACCTCATACCATAAGAGAGTGGTGGTCTACATATATACCATTCATCCTTTCCACTCATAAGCGATGTGAGATGTTGGGTATTATGTACAAAGCTAGCCTGTATATGTCGTTGGATAGTGAAGTAATGGGCTTGGGGGAAATGGAAGTGTTGGGCGAACACACAATGGGCTAGACCTCAGTTGAAAATTTACACGAACATAAGAAATGCTTGAAATTGTACCATCTAAAATACATCAATAGCCAATCTATTACGAATGGTATGTGCCTTGTAAGCATTTGGTATTTATTTGTATACTTGAGGTTTTCAGTTGTGTTTTCTAACTCTTGGCTAGAAAATTTCTTGTCTAGAAAAACAAGACAATAAGGAATTCATATTTTTATTACAATCTGTGAGCACCCTTATAAAGTCCCCTTCCCACGGGAAAAAAAAAGACCACAACGATCTAGTTGCTAGATGATCAAGATAAAAGACAATCTAGCTAAAGGGTTTCTTCCCATCAAATTATGGGATGTGGATTTATGGAATTTTGAGATTGGCAGATGGGGTCGCTGGTGGAGTATTTGATGCGGGGTAGAAATGCGATGGTGGCAAGGGGGTTGTTGACGTAGGAGGGGACGGTTTGGACGCTAAAGTGGTGGTATGCGACTCCTGAGGACCTTGGACTTTTAGATATGTAAAGGTTTTCATTATAGTATCCACTATCTTTAATTTTCAACGTTCATCTCATTGAAGTTCCTCTAGTTCTCAGACCCCCTTTCATACAAGTGGTGTTGAAGTTTGTCCGAACTTCAACCACTTCTTCGGTCAAGTGTGAGTCATCCAAAATGGAGGAAATGGTAGATGGTTTCAGAGGTATGAGGAAGATGAATGAAATCACCAATTGGTAGGAATTGCGATAATATATGTGTGTGTGTGTGTGTGTGTATTGATTTTTTCAGTGTAAATCGTAAGCACCAATAAACTCCCAAACAATAATTAATTGTCAGATTACAAGATACATCGATTCAATAATCTCCAGTAATAGGTAGGTAATTTCCTTGAAAAGTTTTAGGTTGAGAGCAAAAGTATGTAAAAAATAATATGATTTTAATTCTATTCTATTCTAACCTATTTATAAGAAAGGGAAATGGAAACTAAATTAGGAAAGGAAGAGGAAAAAGGGGAGAACTGGGGTACACCAATTCGTTGGTTGGCGTAACTTTGGCATACGCCTTATGCCCTTTGTGGTCCGATTCCATCCTTCGGCTCGATTTCAGTATTTCTGCTCCACTTATAGTCTAAGTCCAAGGAATTGAAACTCCATATTCTGTAATGCATATAAAATGCACATTTTAGCTCTAAATAACGAGGTTTAGTTAAATATATAAATAACAAACTAAGTAAACATACTCTGAGAAAATTAATAAAAATTATACTTTAAATACGACAAAAAAGGAAATTTATCAACGAGGCGGTGTCTCATCATTATCATATTGAGGTTATAAATACTCTCCTCGTTCCACAAAAGCGGTAAGCTTTTACCATTTATAATTTCAGTGGAAAAATTCAAAAAATGTACCCTAAGTTGTGACATTTCCGAAAAATGTACCTTTAATTGTTATCACACAATTTTGATACCTTAAGTTGACATTGTGTCCAATTTAGGTACATCATGACATGTGTCAGCTTAATTACGTGACACGTGTCACATTGAAATTTTAAAATTTTGAAGGGTGAAATTGCAAATAAAATAAATTTAACAATTTTTAATTTCACCACATAATTTTAAATTATTATAAATCAACCCTATTTTATAAAATCAACATAAAAAATGTTAAAAGAAATAAGAAAGAGGAGGAAAATTAATTTTAAATTACAAAAAAATATATATAAAAATTTGAAAAATTATCAATTATAATTTTAAATTAAATTTGTATATATGAAAAATAAATAAAAAATAATTAAATTAAAAAAGGGGGCACG
>JAYMSP010000419.1:0-52880 GCA_036897095.1 Plantago elongata
GAGAAAATCTCCATGGATTTCTGTAACTTGGAGAAGAAGGAGGAATTTTGTTGATTTTGTTATGTTTTTGAATGGAGAATTTGAGATTTGATTAAATCGGAATTTTGATGAGTATTGTGGAGAGTCAATACATTATACGCCGACTATACCGGTTGGAGGTGCTGCTCTGCTTGTGTAAACAGTGCCCACCGGTGGTGAAGGTGGAGGGTGGTGGCGGGCGGGTCTCGCGGTGGTGGAAGAAAAAGGGTGCGGTGGCGGGTGAAGGTGGAGGGCGGTGGAAGAAATAAGGCCCGCTGGTGGCGGGTGGTGGCGACTGGAGAAGCAGGATGAAGCTTCCATGGAAGGAAGAAAGAAAAAGAAAAAGAAAAAGGAAGAAAGAAAAAGAAAGAAAAAAAAGTTAAAAGAAAATAAAAACCATTAATCCACAAAAATGAAAATAGTGGATGGCATTTTCGTTATTAACTCGAACTTTCCCCTCCACATCAGCGCCACATCAACTCTCTCTCTCTCCTCTCCCGTTGACTTTTGGACCTATTTGTAATTTTTGAAATCGATTAGTACAAAATTTCCTCCTCTCTGTAATTGTTTGAGATCTAGGGACGAAAATGAAAATGGTCGATATTTACGGGGTATCATCTGTAATTTTCCCTAAAATATATATAATATCGTAAATTATAGAAAATGGCGTGTACTAGCGGTAGACCTAATAGCTTCTAATATATAATATGTCTAATGTTTTAAACAAACTGATATACTTTACAAAACTTCTGATTTTTTTTGGTTATAACTGTATTGTATGTTAATCTATATATTAATTTTGTATCTCAAAGGACTTAATCATCCAATATAGCATTTATATTAATTTTAGGGTGAATTTCTTTTGGTCCCCTAATGAAGTTCCTAATAACATATTCGTCCCTTACATTTGAACAATAACATTTCAGTCCAAAATGTATTTTCAGATTTGACCGCTTAATTAAATAATTTCCATATGGATTATTCAATTACAAATTGTAAATCAACCCTTGTAAGATTGAAAATAATTTCACAATAGACCCAACACAATTTAAACTTTCATTTTCATCTTCTTCCTCACCAAACCATCATGATTCACCATTTTTAATCATTAAACTCAATTTCTTTTAAAATTACAGGGATCTTCTTCGCTATTTACCCACAATTTGCATCAACTAATACAAAATAATCCCAACTTATAAGAAGAAAAAATTATCTCCATTAATGGAGCTTGAAGCTACATTGATAGAGCTTTTGCTCTACTATTGGAGTATAAGTTCAAGCTCCATTATTGGAGCTTCAAACAGCTCCATTAATGGAGATTTGAAGCTCCAATTTCGGAGCTTCAAAGCTCTGAAAATGGAGATGTTCAAACTCCACTATTGGAGCTTCAACATCTCCATTAAAGGAGATTTGAAGCTTTGAAATCGGAGCTTCAAAGCTCCTTTAATGCAGTTTCAAAGCTTCGAAAATGGAGTTGTTCAAGCTTCTCTGGGGTTGTTAATGGAGCTACAATAATGAAGATTTGAAGCTCAATTTTCAGAGCTTCAAAGCTCCTTTAATGGAGCTCAAGCAACTCCGAAAATGGAGCTGTTCAAGCCCCATTTTCGGAGCTGTTTAAGCTCCTAAAATGGAGCTTCTATCTCCATTTTTGGAGCTTCAAAGCTCCATAAATGGAGATCCAAGCTCCATCAATGGAGATCTTTTTTTTTTTTTTTAAAAAAGGAGTTTTTTGAATGAAAAATATAAAGTGGAGATTTATTGCAATTTGCTTTATATTGAAGTAGAATGGAATGATATAAGTATGGGTTCGTTTTAAATTTATAAAATACTTTAGGGATGTATATTGAAGGTTAAATTAATAAGAGGGGTTGATTGTAATTTGAAAGATATAAAAAATTATTTTCCAAAAGAATCCATGTCACACATCGGACATAGCCTTTGACTTTTAGACTAAAACGTAATTAATTTATAAAACTTGCCCTGTGGTGTTATTGTTGAAATGTGAGTGACTTTTTTGTTAATAGGGTGTTTATTAGGGAGACTCGGTGTAAATTTCTCCAGAATAAATTCTTAACGCTGCAACATTCTTTCATATCGTTGTAGCATTATTAGACGGGAGAGATGTCTAAATAAAATCTTGACGCTGCATCATTCTTTCATATTGATGTAGCATTGTACCCAGATTCAGATCTGTAACAATGGCGGCCAGTGGCCGGAGCTGGTAGTGGTGGAGGTCGGTGATATTGAGAGGTTGAGCACACCGATACATTAAATGTCATGAGATTATTAAAAAACTTTCATTAACCATAACTATGTTGACGGTGGTGATTGGAGATGGCGGTGGTGGCCGGAGATGGTGGTGGTGGCTGGAGATGATGGTGGTGTTGGTGGTTTGAGAGGAGAAAAATATTATTTTTTAAATTTTCATTTACTAAAAGTAATTTTATAAAAGATTCTAATTAATTGTTATTCTAGTTATTTTAATTATTAATAATTTATAAATTATTTTTTAATTGCTAATTATGCCATTTATCAAATTTTAAATAGCATACTAATAGTAGTACCGTACGACGCAGTACTGATATTAGCCATATCTATATTACTTGGTCATGTATTAATTCATTATAAATGTACAATTTGTAATTGCACTTGGTAAATTGCAACTATCAGAGTCCTCAAAATTGGAGCTAATTGAGGTTCAGTTTGCACTTCTTGTGTTGCTAAACCATAATAATTTTTTACTTCTTCAAAAAATTTCAATACTTTTTATGTTGATGAACATTGGATAGTCGGACTCCTCCATTGGAAATCTGAGTTTTAATTGAGATATGAAATTGTATGATACTGTAAGAGAGTTTTATTTTACTCTATATTTGCTTATTAAAAATGTTAGAAAATTTATAGAAGTTATTAATCGAATTTCACTTTTCTCAAACTCTCCTCTTACATGTTTCAAACCTACAATTATATTTTATGCTCCTATTCTTATTTTTTACTTCTCCTCTCCTCTTGTTAATTGTACCATGTTTATACTATAACTGTGTAATGTAAAATAATTATTTGATTAAAATTATTTATCACAAACAATTTTCTCACATGAACAATATATTATCAAGACATGTAGATCATCAATGATCATGATATATTGATGAGGCTACCAAAAGTAAACTCTGATAACCACACAATGATAATACATTTCTTATACACATAAATCCTACATTATCACCGCGAAGATGATGCAGTAAATAAACATTAACTTTTATGTTACGATTGTAAATGATTCTTTTTCGAATATTCTACTTTTCTTCCTCAACTAATATATTGTTATCTTAAATTTGAAAATGTGTGACATTAATCTTTTGGTTGTGATTGTGAATTATACATTTTCGAATATTATTTTTATCATCTGTATATTCTACATGTTTAACATTAACTATAAATGATAAGTTAATATAGATATCAACATAATTGTATTGAGGTAGAATAAATATAATTTAATAAATTATAAAATAAAAGTACATAAAAGTAAAATACACAGCTTCACCCTCATACATATGTTCTAGGGACTGATTGATATAGAATTTGCGTGGACTTTATCAATTGAAATTGAATTTTTTGTGTATAAAATATTCGATTTAAGTGGGGAGATGACCGCTCCAGCGATATAACAAACAGGGCCCTAGTATTTTAATAATAGCATAAGATGTCTGTTTCATATATGGCATCAAAACCCATAATGATACTTGGGAAACCGATCAAGAATTAACCAAAATTTTATTTCGAATAGATTTTCGGCTAAAAAACTCGTTACGTGAACGCGTAGCTTTTTTTAACAAACTAGTTGATTTGAGAAGCTAATTAAGTTTGTTAAAAAAAAGTTACCTAATCAACTACCAGTTAACTTTTCAACTATTTTTACTAAACAAATCTTTCATCTTTTTTGTTCGAAATCTCGATCACAACTTTGCTTTAAATTATTTATTTATTTTTTTGTAGATTTTGAAATCATCTGCCCATCGTTGGGAAGTAGTAGAAGACAAAAACAGACACAAGCTTGATAGTCGTTTACTGAACCAAAAAAATTCTAATTAGCATAAAACAAGGCATTACACAATTAATATTAGGAGGCGGCAACACTCAAAATTTGAATTAGTAAATCGTCGATCGAGTGCACATGAACCCAGGCCAGAATATATACTAGACCGACTCGTTCGTTTAATGTGCCAGATTAGGGAGTCAGTCTCTACTCGCTTATTGGGTTTGGAACCACCCAGTTTTTGGGCAGATCAAACTTGTCTCCATCACAGTGAAATTTCGGCGCGGCTCGACCACAACTGGGATCTTAATTTTCAATATTTTCAAACGCCAGTTAGTGTTTGCTATTTACTATTTAAAAACTTGATAGACATTTTATATTTTAAAACAACAATAAAATTATAATTTTTTAAACGAATTTATTATTAATAGAACTCTAATCAATATATAATTATTCACGATTTAAATAAAATATCATACATTTCAAAGATCAAACCCGTAACGTAAAGTTGGAGCCCAACCATGCCAAGCCATAGTATGTAAATTCTTTCCGAACCAATACAATAAAAATAAAGTTAAAAATTCATATTTTTTGAGTGGTAAGGTATCAATTAGACCCAAATCAAGCCTCACTATTCCTTTTTTTAAAAGCATTTCCAAAACTTTAATAAATATTTTTTTCAATCATTTTTTATTATTTATGAAATTTATCTTTCTTTATTGATATTATTGTTCGGGGTCCATTATAAAATATTCATATGGAGTTTAATATTTAACGGCACGACCATGTTAAAAAGTAAAATACTTTAATAATTTTTTCCCTTTGAAATTTGATAAAATATTTATAATTAAAAGTTTAAAAGTAGATCAAAAACGAGTATAAATAGCATAAGCTTGAGTTTTGTGTTGATAATGAATTGAATAGTAAATAGTTATTTTGACCCCAAATTCCAAAGCATACCCTAGGTAGTTAGCATGTGGATCCTATGCCTCAACGGCTATAAGAAGAGAGTACACATTCGAATTTATAAGCTGACACACACAACAATTAATACAGCAGAGCAGAGCAGATTATTTCATCATCTTCCACAAAACACCCTCGACACAACACTTGTCTGCAAGCAATTCCAATCCCATTTATGGCCAAAACCGTAAATCCACCTACCCCCATTTAAATTCCCGAAACCAAACGTTACTCGGATCCGGGTCACATACCCATACCCGTCATAAATGCCCAACTATTCAAATTTCCGGATCCTCCCTCTTCTTATTCTCTCTACTGTCAAAAGAAACAAAAACAAGGAGAAAAAGAAGAAATATATACATACCACGAGTCTCACCTGTCTCTATCGTACGCATCATAATTACGCTTCTCAATTTCTCATTCAGTCTCTCTTTGGATTCCCTACATCTTCAATTTCTGTGCAGAGATAGAGAAAGAGTTGAATAAATTGCAGAATTGATTTTTTTTTTTAAATTTTGGGAACGGAAATGGAAGAAGATATGGTTGAAGAAGAAGAGTACTGTTTCACGGCGTATGAGATTGACATTGACTACGAGTTTGACGCCAGCCGTTTCTTCGACTTCACGAGAGCCGAGTCGCTGCCGGAGGCGAGGAGTGCCGAGTCGTGGTTCGACTCGGCTCCTAGCTGTCCGCCTTCTCGTAAGCTTCTTCTTACTGGTGTTGAGATTTGTGTGTTTCAGTGAAAATGTGACTACAAAGGGTTTTTTTGTTTTGTTTAGAGGTGTACGTTGTGCTTGAAATGTTGTACTTTGGGTGGTGGTTTGTGAATTGTGAGAGTTTGAGGTATTACGAGCTGCTAGGGGTAGTGATTTTTTTGTTTCCGCGTTATCAGAGTAGTTTTTCAATTCGATACCGAAAATCTGTTTTGCTGGTAAAGTTCAGTTTCTCTTCTTGCTTTTGTGCTTTAATCTTTTAGTTGACAATAGATTCTTCAGTTGGACTTCTCCTCTAGTGCAATATATATTCTGACCTTTGCATTTTATTTGTCCTTCATTCCGGTGAGGAATCTGAGAGCTTCTCGGGAACACCTGGTGTTAGCCGTTAGTAGATGATGACTGTTAGGGTCATTTAACAGTTTTACTTCAGCATAAAGATGTGTGTGCTAGTGTGGTATTCATAGAAAGAATTGTGTGCTGTGAAATTAGAATATACTAGAGTAGTAGAGTAGACTATAATATTCATCAAATTGAAGCAACTCTTGCTTCTCGTACTGATTTATAAGCCTTTCTTCGTTTCAGCTTTTGCAGCGGGATTAATTCCAAGAGCGCAAACGTTAATGGATAATATTAATGTTTCCCCAAAGACCAAAGGGCTGGTGGTTGAAAACATGAACCTGTCTGATAGTGACTCTGATATTGAAGTGGATGCTGATAGCAGAGGTACACTTCTATTCCGTTCATAACTATAAACGTTAGTTGCATTTTTTAAAGATTCTTGTTGTCAAAATAAAAATAAAATGCTTGAATTTAAACCTTAGTTGATTTTTTGAAATGCTCAAGTGTAAAGAATTGATAAAGGTAGAATATTGAGAAAACGTCTTCAAATAGCTTCAATGGCTGTATGCTAAGTATAGCTGTATATAATGATTATATCCCCGGATCAAATCATTAATAATCTATGTTCCATTCTCATTCCATCACTGGAGTAAACAATTCCACTTGGTTATCTGGTTAAGTAAAGTAACAGTGTGTCATGGGTCGTAGCCTGATCAATTCCTGGAACCTTAGAATATGTCGTTCCACCTGTAGATTACACAATTCCAGTAGTTCATGTGCCATGTACACACTTTTTTCCTGAGGTGAACATTTTCAGGGATTTGTTTTTGTTTTTTAGGATTATTTTGGTACTGTTCTTAGTAGTGTTATCAATCCTGGATCACAGCTTGTAGTAGCCGGCCTAAAAGCAGGGATAGCGGAGCAGGATACTGAAGTGATATACACATGTAACATAACTTGTTAACTTACAGAATGGATCTGTAAATATTTGTATAGTTAAAATAAGCTTATAATAAACGAATTAGTAATAAGTTATAGAATTCTTCATAGACAGTTGTCAAGACAAGCAAAGTGCAGGAAATCCAGGGTAAATTTGTCATGTACCCCCAAAATTTTACTGTCTTGGAGCTATCCGCCATGATTAGCTGTATCCCGGTCCGGGAAAACATTAGGATCATCAGCGACGCAAAGCATCCCACTGTAGAGGTATCTATCCCGGGCAGGCCTTAAAACAGGTCGGGGTGGGGAGGGGGGGGGGGGGTTGACAATACTGATTCTTTGTAAGAATGCCTTCAGAATGTCTATCTTATAGAATGAAATCTTATAACTTATTTTGTGCACATTGGATCACGGATGTAAATCAAACAAAATTTTGGAGTTTAGTAAATTCTATATCTGCTTTTGGGGTGGTATTAAGTTCAAATTGGTTCATCTGTCTCTATAGACTCAGGAATAAAATGCTTTGTTACCTGTATTGTTGGATTTAGGGCCCTGTGGCTGTCAGCCATTACTATAAAGCTATCCTGGAAGTGACATTGGATCAGTTCATCTGTTGACTATGATGTTCTCTTTTAGTCAAGGAGGCCTAATGCTCTTGCCCTGGGCCTTACAACTCCTTATTACAAGTACCACTGGTCACGCAGTGATGAGCTTTGTTTTCTATAACTATAATTAACTTTGTATTTGAAATTTGTACTTTGTACTAGTACCGAGGAAATGAATTGGTAAGCAGTGAATAGGAGGTTGGTGACTTCATAGTTTATAGTGCTGTCTCACAATTATCAATAGTTTAGAAGCAGTAGTATTGGATGCTAGATTTGACTGATTCTGTTATGCTTCAACCTCAAGATGAGTGGCCTGCGTGTCTAAATTACCAGATTAGGTGCACTGGAGCATCATCTGTGAAGCATCATCATATTGGGTTTAACGGGTTTAAGAAGCAATTTTGGAGCGAGGTCAAGAAAAATGGTGCTGAGTGAAGCAAGTATGGGAAGTTACTAGAATAGGACTTGAGTGTGGTGGTAGTTTTTATGTTGTGCAGCCAATTATTCAACTATGATGTCTGTCACATGTACAAGGTTTCAAAATCTCAGTATGTACTGGGATTATTCTATCTTTTTCGTTTCTATCCTGAAAGACTTTCTTAAGACAGTCTGTGATGCATAGAGTTATGTTATGCAGTAACTCTCAGCTCACGCTGTCATTAATATTTCATCTTGTAGTTGTTCAAGGGAAGAATAAGGGAACCTTATGTGGATTACAAACAGGCAGCAGTCATATAATTCAGAATGCACCTCAAAATTTACCCTCAGGTAACCTTTTTCTTCATTCCTAAGAATTTATTTGAAAACACCATGTTGGATTTCTTCTCAAAATGTTTAATTTGCATGCGTTATTTTTCCTTTACAACTACTACTAATTTTCAATTCTTTGTTCAACTTTCTCTGTGAAAATCCTAGAAATACAGCTTCATGCACGGTTTTTTTCCATACTTGAGTTGATTTTATTTTGTGTGCATGCAGGGTTAACCTTTTACAATCATATGGTGAATAATATAAAGTCCAATTATCAATCTAAGATGTCGACGAAACCATCTTTCCCAAGGACTTCAACTCTTATGAAGCCAACAGCTAGTCAATTAGCCAAGCAAAACCATCCATTCCAGACTGGTCACCCCAGGTACATATCATTTTGCAATCATAGACCTCACTAGATCCGTAAAGCATGTGTCGAAAAGCTTATTGTGCTTCAATCAATGCTTGTAAGATTACAGACATTTTGCAATCTGGATATAGTTATCATGCCACGCCTCCTTTAGGGGAAAAAACCCATAAGCTATATGTTATATGATGATCCTGGATTCACAATAGTGTTAAGTATTTCATTCTTACAAACTTGCAGGCCAAATACATTTGCTCAAGAAAAATTGGATAAAAGTTCAGTGAGCAATTTTGGGGTCGAAAATCAAGCTGCGAAAAGACAAAAGCTTGAAGGTGGTCTTCAGCGGAAGGTAAATAATGTATCCCCTACTTGTGAGTTGGATATTTGTTTACTTTGAAGGAAGCTACTGATTTCCTTGTACTTAATTTTACTTCGTTGTGTTTTTTACACTGTTCTTCGCTTTCTTTTTTCCTTACTTTATTTGCATGCTCTTAAGAGTTCTAGTATTGTTATTAAATATTTACAGTTCATTGTAACAGGTTATTGGTGGAGTGCAGCTGCAACAGACTAATTTTATTCATAAGCAAACTAAACGGGTGTGTGCATATTGATGAATTAATTTGCAGAGAGTTCCTATAGTTAGAAATTTATCAACCAGGGCGAATCTAAGTTGTGTGTACATCATACAGGAGGGTATCCATGATGGAAACATTATTCATGCTAAGTCAAGGATTACAATTCCGAGGGAGCCAGATCTTGAAACTGCACATAGAGCCCAACGTACAAGGTTTGTTAACATTCCAGCAGTAGTGGGGACATTTTTTTTCTTCTCTGAGATTCTTAACCCGCTTTATATGACTTTTCAGGACAAAAGGGACGAAAGATACTGTAAACCCCACATCAACAGTTCGTAGATTCAAAGCTCTTCCCCTAAATAGAAAAGTCAGCACAAATTTTTATTATAGATTTCGTTTCACCTAATTCTCATCTTAGGATGATACTAAGATCTAAAGCCTGCTGTTTCAGATTCTTGAAGCGCCTTCCTTGCTTCCTAAAAGGAGCACACCTCAAATTCCAAATTTCCAAGTATGTTCTGTACAGGAATAACTATTGATCTAGCATATCTCTTATTTATACGGATCTTTTCTGTTCAGATATGTGCATGTCAATTATAACTTGGAAAATGTGTTTCAGGAATTTCACTTGAAGACGTCAGAGAGGGCTATACAACATCTCTCTGCAGCTTCAACTTCTAGAGTTCCTTGCAGCGATAAGGTTCACATATTTGCAATATAAGAAGTTATCAATAAGCAATGTTTTCATTTACTAGTCAATATATGATTGTGTGGTATTGATGAGGTTAATTTATAACTCTGAGGGACCTGAATTTTTCCATGTTGAGATGCGATATGACTCTAATAATTGATGCTCCGTATTTACATACTGCACTTCTATTCGTGCTGGGATGCTTCTTGGTTCACAATGAATTTTCTAGTATGTGGCAGAATGTGGATTTTTTTCTTCTTGATAGGTCTAATGGTGCAGAAAGGGGAAAAACTTCGGTGAGGGGCCTAATGTTTCTCTCTCTCTTGTGATCTGTTGTCTTGTACAGGCAACAAATAAACATAATGGTACCTCAACGTCTGAATGTGGAAACAGGGAGGCTTCAAGGTAACAATTTTAAATGCTTTTGTAGTTACTATGTAATGAAGCCCTTGCAGATTGGCCACTGCTAATTTGTTTCTGAATTCTGGTTGGTTATACTTGCAACAAAATAAAAGCAAAATGGTTGGTTTAAACCCCTTTTCAGTTTGTTACAATATTTGTAAGACTGGTTTTGTGATATTGAGTGTTGTTTGTATGTGATTATACTCAACTTATTATATGTAACAGTAGAAATCATTGATTATGAAACCCCTTAGGAATTAATATTATAAATTTATACTAATATCTAAGATCCATTTAAATAGAACTCTGCGCTTCAATTTCATGCATTTTCTCCATGGTGACCTTTTATCTTTTCTCCTGGAACTATTATCAGACCTAGTATCATGAGTGTTTCAAGACCCGGTGGCTGCGAGTCTTCTCACAACTTCAAAGCTCTTCCCCTGAACAGAAAGGTAATATTTTTTACATGTGAAATTTTCCAGCTTTGCACAACAGCACAAGTGCTTGCTAGTATTATTCTGAATTATAATTTCTTCTTGTAGATATTGACAAGCAAGGGTGATATTGGCGTTTTCTGGAATAACAAGAAGGAAACCACTGTGCCAATGGTAGTTGACTTGAAATAGTTATGCCAGTTATATTGTGCCATTGCTTATTTTGAAGTATTATAACTTGATTTCACGTGCTTATGCCACAGGAGTTTAATTTCCAAACGGAGAGGAAGTATATTCCTCCTACTGACCTTTTCAATAAGGTATATAGTTTAACCCTCATTATGTTTTGCTAGATTACCATCATGGTGATGATTTTGATGGGTTACATATTTTCTTTCCCGTTTGTACCAGCTCTCTCTTGTGCCTGAAACGCAGCAACACACATTTGACAAGTCTATAAAGGTTCTTCTATATTTTATTTATCAAATCATAGTGTGCGTATGTATTAATTTATTCTTTTGGATTGAATTTATTGATTTTGTTGTATTACAAGGGATCAAAAGAGAACCATCGGTTGAGTTATTTCAACACAGGAAATGAGGTAATTTATATCTCTGTGATACTTTTAATCTACTTATTATTTGCTATTATCATTAGGCTTTTTTCTAGGTAATGTTTCTACAATGTATATACCTAGTTCTTTTCTTGTTGATGACAGACAAAACCACCAGGAAAACTGAAACAGCAGCAGCTTGGTGTCGAAACTGCTTGTGGTTCTGGCTGGTAAAGCTTGTGGTTCATCAAGTTATATCTTATTAAAATTATTACTCTTGACATTCTGACCTGACACAAAGTGTTTCAGGAGCAAGGACATGCGTTGAAGTCTAGAAGTTTAAAACTGTCATTTACAACATCAATGGCAGTGTATTTGTTTCCTGGGCAATTCGTCCAAGGCTGCCAAGTCTGCATCAAGCAATGCTCAAGTACATAAATGCAGAGAAGAAGACATGTTGAAGGTCTTCCCCATGAGCTTGGGTTTGAAAATCCTTCGTCAACTATAAACGCCATCTTATACCAAGAAATGCCTTCACAGAATTTTCCCAATCATGCAATTATATATAGAGAGAAGTGTGATTTTTTGTTGATCCACAAATGTCAAATGTATTTGTTGAGGCAAGAAATGTATAGCCAGCCCAGAACTATTGTTCCTTGTGGGAAAAGAACATATATAATCTTGTTTCTCGCACAGCAGATGCCAAAATTTCATGGCTTACTGGTAATGTTGAAAATCTTGTACTAGAAGCTTGAAAATCTTTTAGTTACTGTTCGAATTGACGAATTGTATACCAAATAGACTTTGTATATTAAAATAATGTTTACCTATGGATATTCTGAAGAACATAAATACTAAAGTTAGATACAATTAAACAAGTGCTCTCTCTATTTTGTAATGAGTGAAATAATTTTCTTCTTTTGAAGTAGAGGTGAAACATATTTTCATTAATGACAATAATGTTCACAATATAATTTATTTTTAATCTCAAATTATTGTACTCTCATGTACTTGTAAACTCAATTAATATGTGAAACTCATTTTTAATAACATACTCTACATTTTTCTTGAAAAGTATATAAGATTAAATTGTTACATTCTACGTACATGACTGGTTTAAGTTTTCAGAGACCTGCGCAATTTTTATAATATCATCAATACTCTATACTATAACTAAGTGAAATATCACACTGCAATTACATAAGTTACATCTTAAATAAATTAAAATTATGAACAAAATAAAATAAATCAAAACATACATTAATTCTGCACCGTCTTCTTTTTAAAGAATATCTAATTAATATGAATTGTAGGTATGTCGTGTTAAACTATGATCATATTATACTGAAGAAGGTTGGTGAGATGTTGATAAGAATATGTAATTTTTCTACGAATTTATTTTTGTTGTGAAAATTGAAAAAGAAAAAGATTTAAGTAAAAAACTAATGTTTTGACTTTAATAAATATATATGATTAAAGTGTTCTACAATGTTTGCATTAATGTAAAATTTTTAAGATATTTATTTCAATTAACAAAAAGAACTCATCATTTTTTAACATTTACATACTAGAAATTGCGTAACACGCTACGCGTGTTACTACGTATTTTAACGATAATTAACTTTATATTTTTTTATGTAACGAAATTTATTGAAGTCTATAAATATTTACTTGCAAAAGGAGTTTGGCAAATTAATAAGAGCTAATACAATGGAAACAATTTTTTAAGAAATCATTTATTTATAAGGTAGAAGGAATTACATGAAATGCAGAACAAAGCCTCCACAAGTATCAGACTAAAGATCTTTATCTAAACAATGCTCCAAAGTTTTCCTGTCTACTAACAAAATGAAAACAAGATGTTTGAAAAATTGAGGTCAACTGATTTTTCTTCCACGATACAACTAGCCATAGAGAACGAAGGATCAACGGCTTGAAGCTACTTACTAAGATTGATACAATCACCTTCAAACATAAAGTGCTGATAATTCTTTGCCACAACTAATTGATTTGCTACTCGTGCTGCCAAGGATTCAACAACTTCCGACTCTTGAATATAATCGAACTTCTTGTATTCCCACGCTAGTACCGTTCCATTGTAGTTTCTAACCACAAACCCTGCACCTGCCTTTGAACTTTGGAGGAGAGCGGCTTACAGAAGCATCAAAATTAATTTTAAGGAAACCTTGAGGCAGATGAGACCAACTAACTTGCTGTTCCAGTGATAAAGAGCTGTTGAATTGTATATTTGCTACTTTATACCGACTAACTTTGGACTAAATCACTAAAACCCACCTAAGATCTTTTGCGGACAATTTGAGACCTTCAAAAGTACAACTCTATGATTTCCTTGAGTTCACTGAGACTTTTGCCTCCATGCTATATTATATCTGAAAGGTACTGCTACAGTCCACTCATGGTACAACATAAGTATATCAGTTTGTCGTATTTCAATCCTATTGCTAGTTTACTTTTGTTGTGAAAAGAAGCAACATAAATCATATTCAGTAAAAAAAAAAAAGCTCAACTGACAACATCCACAACTGGATTACTAATTAACCTTGTACATCATAATAATATGCATAATCCTAAGAACACACAATTCTCATTCCAACAGGATCAGAGTCTAATTGTAAAACCTGCTGAATGTATCTAATGATACAAAATAAATAATATTCAAAAAATAGTACAAAGACATATATGGTTATAGAATTAAAACATCACTTTTCACGTATAAAATGAGAGTTCAAAATAATAAAAAGTACATTAAACTCATACTCAGTACATTGGCATATGATACATAACTGGAATTTCAAGAAATAGACCAGAATAATCGAAATTGTGCAGGAACATAATATGTGCACATCAACATAAACTTCTTTACAAAGAGGACATAGCATATGTTATTTATGTCAAATTTATATGCTACACATCTCCTGTAATAGATTAAAGGATCAGGACATAGATGAGCTCCATTTAAAACACTTGTAGCAAAAGATTTCCAAACTTATCATGACTTATAAAAGATTGCATTTAATAAAACATGACATGTAATAATAGAGAGGCGATGTCAAAGCAGTGCCAGGCAAAGGCTAAACATCTCTTCTTTATACATAAACATACTTCCAAAGTATTGCATACCATGCCTTACCAGGAAAAATTGCAGACATATCGTGAGCATATCTCCCACCTTTTGCGTAGGAACCAAGAGGTAAATCAAACAATAATGCATCGAAAGATTCCTATGTGGCTTGAGAAAACAAAACAAACAATAGGACGAAAAGAAAGTGAGAGCAAAAGTGGACCACAAGATTCACTTACATAGATTACCTATAACCACATAACTCTTAATTTAGGAGAACTGGAATGATGGATGGATAATTATAATTATTATTGGATGAAAACTCTGTTAATTCTCAATAATACACCAAACAACACAATTACAAAGGTAGAATTAGTTCACTCCTTAATTGTGAAATTCACATTACGGGACAATACAACGAATTCTAGCTAATTTTATTTATTTGAAGAAAATGATACGAAGAATAAAGCCAACAAAGAGAAAATTGCAAACAAATAAAGCCAACAGAAGAAAACCAATTGCTTTCCAGTTCTCTGTATGTTTTTGAATCTTGCTCAACTCGTTATACTTTTCTTCTTCCATGATGGCTTCTTCAAAACACGTATTGAATGTTGATTTTCATTATCTCATAGGGTCTATATTTAGTGTTTTCTTACAGTAAAGATTAACTTATTATAATAGGTTTCTAGAGTTATCATACTATACAAATTGTGTAAATTTGAGGTTCTTTGAATAATGAATCTTCACTCAGATATATTCAGATATATTTGTCGGAAATTTGTAGAAAAGGATTAGGAATACCTGGAAACATGAATTATACAATAATTATACTGTTACGCCCTTAAGCAATCGTAACAAAGAAACATAAGAGATAAAGAGAAGAATTAGACGAAATATAAGGGAGAATTAGACGACAAGAGGAAGAATAGCTAAAACTAGGTACAATTCCATTAATGATCTTCAAATAAAACTACGTACAAAAATTTAAAGACTGGCAAAAGCCTATAACGTCTACTGGCATCCGTACCAAAAGTTTACGTTGCGGATAGAACAATCACAAAAGCCGACGGATTCAATGAATCAGTTTAGGTACAAAATTTTCAAATTGGGAAAGCAACAACTGTTGGATCAACGATATACATCAACGATGCATATTAGATTGTGAGATCACTCAGCAGCCGTTGGATGAAATTCATCATACGACTGAGATTTGTCGCTTGAAACGCTGTCGTTGCATTTAGTTGTTGGTTTCTCCTTTAAACAAACGCGCAACTTTTCAAAAGTGTCAAGCGACTCTTCTGTTATATCATCCTTTACATTTGTAACATGCAATGGCTTCTTCAATCGGATTGTGATATTCCAGGAAGGCTGGGATACAACATTGCCCCTCTCTTTGCTCGATTCTGCTCCATCAGAATCAAATGTAGGAAAGTGACTCTGCATAAAAGTATAATCTTTCCAGGTAGCATCCTCTGGAGTAGCTCCTTCCCATTGAATAAGGACTTGAACAATTGGCTTATGATTGCGCGGTATGATCCTTCTGTCAATCACCTTGAGTGGCTGAATCTGGAGTTGGCCATGGGAATCATCAACATGAAGCATAGTCGAAGGAATCTGTTTGGTGCTAATCTTTTCCTTCAAGAGAGAAACATGGAACACTGGATGAATGGTGGACTATTCTGAGAGTTGAAGGTTATAAGCAACAACTCCAATGTTCTGTATTATAGTATAGGGTCCATAGTATTTTGCACTGAGCTTCATATTCCTTATGATAGCGAGTGAAGTTTGTCTGTAAGGATGTAACTTTAAGTATACTTCATCTCCAATGTTGAATGATCTTTCCGTTCTTTTCTTTGTTACTATAAAGTTGCATCCTGTTTTGAGCATTATGTAAATTCTCCTGCAAACATGTGAGAGGGAGCCATTCCATACTGTTGGTCCAGATAACGGCAAAGGAAAAGACTGGGGGAGGGGGTGGGGTGAATAGTCTTTTCAAACTTTTATCGATAAACTCGATTTCTCAGATACTTGAAGGTATATAATACTTATAATTAGAGAGCGGAAGACTTTATGCGATATATAAATGAGTTTGCGCTTTGCAATAGTAAATGTGTGTGTTTGTTGCTGAAATGTGAATACATAAAGTAAATCACACAACAAGTATAGTTATATCTGGAGGTGGCGTAATCCTCCAACTAATCCACTCGGGCTTCAGAGACCTGAAATCCACTAGAACAAATAATTGAATTTACCTTACAATTGATCCTATTCTAACATTCCTACAACAAATGGTTCCCGATCAAATGTTCCCCCTAAGTTGTTTCCTAGCTCCTAGAGCCAAGTACTTCATGTACTCAAGATAACCTTGGAACTATTCCTTGATTTTCCAAATCAAGTACTTCCTGTACTCCACACCTTAATGGTGTTTGGTTATGTTGATTGTAGCTTCTCTTTATAACTTTTCAATTATGTCCAGAGAGCTTGAAGAATCAAGACTACTTAATATACTTGTTCAGTGTATGGTAGCTTGCTCTTTACTGACCCAAGTTTATGAGATTTGTTCAAGAGAATGAATCTCAGTTAGTCATCCAACAATTCAACTCTTTCACAAATTACACTATTTGTTGAAGGAACATGACACTTAGAACTCCCTCCCATGCATATATAGCTTGTTAGTCGCAACATATAGCTTAGAGAATGGTAGTAAGAATGCTTGAGAGAATACTTTGCTTGTGAGTGTAGTTCGAATGCGTGTGTGTATTTCTCAACTTCTATGTGTTGATATTTATAGATGAATTCGATAGTCGTTTGAATAGTATCCATTAGACATAATTTAAATTCAATCATATCTTGAAATTAGTACTCCCTCCCATGCATATATCTCTTTTTAGAGAGTTCTGCAAAAGGATAGAGACATTTCTATCAATCACTAAATGCAATGTACTATATTTCGTCTTGTAGTCTCAAGGGATGCATGTAGCTTTGAAGCATCACATGTTCCATCTCTCAGAAACTTGTTGTCTAAGAAACTTAGTTGTAACTTTATTTTGTAACCAAAACACAAGTTTATACATAGCTTTCTGGAAGCAACTATCTGAGGAGACTTTCCTCTTTTGTCTTCAGATACTTTTGTGCAAAACGTCTTCTCCTTTGCTTGGATGCCTCCTTCTTGGTCTTCTCCGAGCTAAATAAAAATTACATTCAGAGACCTAACATCCTATTACAAGGTTTCTAAAAACTATCATACTTAGTGTATTTCTTCTTTACAATGGTAATAGTGAACCAAAAGTACTATACACCTTTCTGAAACTAGGATAAGTCATTGTGCTGAGTGATCAAAATACTAACATATATTTCTAAAATAAATTCCCCTTTTTGATCAGACAATAATGACTAATACAAAAAGTCCTATTACAGATTGGAGAAGTCAAATTCTCAGTACTTAATCATTTCATAATGATATAGCAAGTAAGTTCAAATAAGTACAGAAAGTAAGACATCAACGAAATAACAAGGAGTGATCTTTGCTGACAATTTATCTTCCATTAAAGTATCTGAGAGTATGATCATCAGAATTAATAATTACAGAAAAAAGATAATTTACAAGAATATATCAAAAGTCAATACATCAGCAAAAATACACAAAACATTATATAAGGAAAATAGAACAACATGAGAGTCCAAGCTCCAAGTAACATTTTAAGTTCTCTGTCTTCAAATCTTCAATTCTTCAAAACACTTAGGTTATCAATAACCTTAAGTTATCCAGTCAGTCTTTCTGGATTAGTCTCTGAATCTGTTATCCATGTGCTCCCTCTTGTCAATGACATAGTCAAGGAGATAGGTTCTTATAGCCATTTCAGTGTCTTTGGTAAACTTGCACTTTTCCTTGTAGCCTAGATTGGGATTTTTCTCATGAAATTGTTTAATCCAGTAGACTCTTCTCCATTTCCAGGCATGCTCAATCTTGGTCTCAATGAGCTTGAAGTATTTGTAGATGACTCTCAAGTAATTCAAGTCATCCATATACTCTTGCTCTGTCATGTAGAATGACTCATATGCTTGCACTCCAAGCTTGTTATGTGAGTTGTAGCTTGTTCCTAGTAGCTTTGGAACCTTATGAACGTCATCAGGTTTAAAATAAGGAACTTCAACCTTCATATTCCTTTCCATGGCATCTCTTCTGATTTTTACTTCAAAATCTAACCATGTTTTCACATGAACATGATTTATCAGATGGGGTCTTCTTACTCTCCATGCCATCATTTGATTTAAAATGGGATCATGGAATTTCATGTTCAACAATAAGTGCTGGAGATCCATAATCCAGTAGCCATTGAGTTGTCCAATGCATTGATACACAAACTTGCTATCACGAGTCTTTGTATACTCAATTAATGCACCTTCTGGTCTATGAGGAAAATCTTCATTGTTGGTTCTCCCATACCTTGCATTTCTGCTTTGTCTTCTGTTCATTCTGGGATTCTCCCTTGATGTGTTTCTTGTGGGGGTTTGACTTGAAGAACCACCTTGGATAGATTTGGAATGTCCAGATGGTGTTCTGACAGCAATGTGTGTTGCAGCAATAGGTTCAGATACCTCATCAACTCTCTTTCTCTTTCTGTGGAGAGGATGCTCATCATTATCAGAATCGTCATCATCCAAATTATTGTAGTCTTGATCATGTGGTGAGAAGGTAGATCATTATTAGAAGGCTTATCTAATTTTATTGGGGACTTGGTTCCCTTTGGATCTTCTTGTAAAGCTCTGGATCTAGTTGGTGGTGGTGGTGTTGGTAGACTTGAAGAGGAGGGAGGTTCTCTTATTGTCAGAGGTTTTTCTGTGGGCTACTTCCTCTTGCCTGTTTCCCTTCTTGATCCTTCCCCACTTAGTCATTGTAGTATGAGTCAAATTCACATAGGCCTCCTGTAAAGAGTCAAAGTGTGCACTCAATACATTCTGGCCTTGCACCAGTTTATGGACTTCAGAATGAAGGGACTCAAACTGTCCAAGTAGAAGATGTTCTCTCTTGGAAATCTGCTCTAGTGGATCAGACATCTTATCTACTTTCCCAGCACCATAACTAGATTCTATCATCTCTCTGCATTCCAAGGTCTTTCTGTGCAATCATTAAAGATGTGGTCCTTGTTGCTATCAGCTCGGCAAAGGCTTTAAATTCTGGAGGGGTGGAGGCCAAAGCAAGTTGGTTTTGTTCAAACAATTCATTCTTTAAATTTGCAAGAATAATGAACTTGTTATCGAAAACACTATTGTGTTATGGTGCTTTGTCAAATGCCTTAGGTGCAATCACCTTTCTCTTCATATGGGACACAACCATATTATCATTCAAGTTGGCCAATTGTCTATCTTGTTCATCCAGTTCAGCCAGATGGTCAGTACCATCCACATCAGACCAATCATTATCTGAGGACTCTTCAAGGGCATGAATCACTACTTTCTTCCCCTTGTCATGTGATGGTCTGGCAAGTTGTAATGCAACCTCATCATCTTGCTTATTATCTACCAGTGATTCTACTTGAACCAAGGCAGATTTCAGAGACTGCTTGATTTTGATTTGCTCATAAAGGAGTTCCTTCTCATTTTCATTCAGTGCTTCAAGACTCTGGATTTTGATAGTTTTCTGAGCAATCAAATCAGCCAGCTCTTGCTTGTCTAGCTCTTCTCTCTCCAACATTTTCTTTAACTTGGAAGTTCTAGCCTCAACTTCCCATGCAACAATCCTTTATGTTTCTTCATCAGTTTGTTGTTGACAGGTGTGAGTTGGTGATTTTGAAGATGGTTGTGGAGTAGACATTTTATGTGCAGATTGTTGTTCTGCACTAGATGCTCCTCTAGACTGAGTAATCCACCAGCTCCTGGAGTGGGAGACTCATCATCATCATCATCATCATCATCATCATCATCATCATCATCATCATCCTCACTATCATCCTTCTTGGTTGAATGTGCAGAGGGAGGTTCCTCAAAATTGTTCTCATCGATTTCCTCCTCATCGTCAGAAACCAAGTTTATCACCATTGGCAAGGTGGTGAATTGCCCGTTGATTTCCTCCTGTCCAGATGGGTAGACATTCATGTTCTTGGGCAAGGCAGGCTTATAAGCCATTCGCCATTTGGTCTCTTCAACCACATCCAAGAATATTTTTTCAAGCATTCGTACTATTTCTTCAGAGAATCCTTCATGCATCACAGCGGCAAAAATTGTAGTCCAAGGCCCTTTCCCGTCTGGCCTAGTTGTCTATCAAGCTGGCTAAGTCAGAAAGATCAACCCTTCTAAGCTTTTGCCAAGATTTGAAAAGATGGAGATGTTTCTTTATCGTCTTCTCTTTGAAGAACTTGTGCACCTCATCAGAATTTGAAGCAGAAGTTGAAGGTACGATGCTTAAAGCCTGAGTTTCAACTGCAGGATCAGAAAGGTCTACCATATGATCGACAACCTCAGATATATCATTACGAGGTTGAGACACATCAATCTGTTCCTCAACAACTTCTCTTTCGATTTGAACCTCTGTTTGGGGAGGCTCAGAAACAACATGTTCAGAGACTTGTTTAGTCTCCAGAACTCTTTCTTGTTGTGAAGCTGGAGTAGCTTCATCAATATCCATTGGCTCAGAAGGAGTCGCAACATTCCCTTCTGAAGCCTTCACTTCTTCTTGAGTCTTCGAAGTAGAAGGCTCGACAACATGTTCTTCGAAAACCTTGAGGGTCTCTGGCAATTCTTTTTCAGCTTGTGATGTTTCCATCACTTGCTCTTCTTCCTCAGTTTGAGCTTGTGTAACATGCTCAGATTCTTTAAGTGTTGAGGCTTGGTGAGCCCCTCTTTCACTTTCTGAGGAAGGTTTTGCAGCTTCCTCTGCAGCTTGTGTTTCTTCTTGGGCCTGAAGTGCATTAGGCTGAGCTTGTGAATCGTCTTCTCGGTTAGAAGATTCTGGCACTTCAGACTTAAGTTCCCTTTCTACGACTTTCAATGAAACCTGTTCCTCAACATAATTTTCTTCAACAATGTCTTTTGCTGGTGTTTCTGACTGCACTATTTCAGCATATGGGTTTGAGACAGAAACATTTTTAACCGCATCCTGTAGTCCTTGAAGTGTGGAGGCAATGTTAACATCCTCCTTCCTTGGTCTTCCGCATTCAGAGACTGTTGTATATAGTCTAGATAGTTCTGAGTACTCTCTGCAGGAATAGCCTCTGCAGGAGCCTCAGAAACCTTGAGTTTCTTAGTTGTCCTCTTTTTTTGTTCTGGGCTTCTTTGGTGACACATCAGAAGGTGCAGCCTCCTCAACAACCTCAGGCTCTCCTACAGTCTTTCGCTTCAGCCAGTTGCCATAATTAAACTTGTATAAAATGTCACTGGTCTCTATCTTCTCAGCGTTTATGAGCTTTAGACCATATGACTCAAGTATATAGCAGATTAAAGTGCATAAATGACTATGACCTTTGGCCTAGCGAGACCTTTTTTAATTTTCACATCAAAGCTTCTGAGAGCTTTGACGAACTTCATGAACACGTACTTACCCCAATTGAAATGGATTTCCTGCTATTTCATGACTTGGTTTCTCATCAGATACATAGCTATCCACATCTCAATTCTAGTGCTTGTACAGGTGCCTCACACTGATATCTCCCAAAATGAAATGGAGGAAGTGTCTGGGATAGATATATAAGAGAACTCACAATAGGTCTCCTTGGCACCTTGTAGTAGTATCTCATCCTTGGGACTCATCTGATAGTCCTCGCCCTCATTGAACAGACCAAAGAGGTCATAGAAATCTTGACAGTCAAGGTCAATCACAAGGTTCTGCACCTTGGTCTTGAAGAACACTTTTTCAGTCCCGTTGATCAGTTTAGTGATCACTTCTGAGTTATTATAAAACTCAAGGACATCCAGTGAAGAGGTCTCACTGGGTAAGGTTGAAAGAAATCCTTTCAGGTTTGCTTTTTCAAGCATAACCAGAATGGAAGTCCTATCCACCTACTCAGGGATAATAGCTTCCAGGTGTTTCTCCACGAAAGCACCACCATATTTCATTCTATGGTTTGTAGTCCAGTGAGCAAGATCGAAATCTCCTTGGAGTCTACTATTCGAGATCTCTAGATTTAGTGCTTGCTTTTCAGCAGCAACAGTTGTAGAAGTCTTAGAACTTGAAGCACGTTTAGGAGCCATTATATAGTGACTGGTAAACTGGTATCAAGAAGATTAATAAATTGATTAGTGCTTCTTTTTCAGAAGAACTTGAGAGAACATAAAAGATTTGCAAGTTAGGTTTGCAAAAAAGTAGAGAGAAATTGCTATTTTGATGCAGGTATAGAATTTTGAATTTGCGAAAAGTGTTTGTCTTTTCTCTAAATCCTTTATATATATATCATTAGAATTACAACAGTTACAAAATACATACATACATTATGCATTTGTTACATACATACATACATACATACATTGTGCAATGCACTGGCGTGGTAACAAATACTCCATCCGTCCCATTTGAATCGAAACATATTTCCGTTTTGGGCGTCCCGTTAATAACGAAACATTTTTCCATTTTCTTAATAACCCCACAATATAACTCATTTTCAACCACAAATTATGGGGCCCACATGTATTTTTCTATCTCAAACTCATTCTTAACACATACTACATATTTTCTTAAAAACCGTGCGTTTTAGATATGTTTCGTTTGTAACGGGATGGAGGGAGTAACACTTTGCATTATTAAATGAAAGTGGGCCTTAACTGTCTTGCTACAATGAGTTTCATCTCACTGCTTATCCATTGAGACAAAGTGAACAGTTCATCGATGGCTATCAATGCTTCTCCAACAATGATGTCAATCAACAAATTTTACAATGCCCTCATTATGGATTTTTGGCTTGGTGTAATCACAAGTCACTCTTATCGTGTGAGAAGATAAAACCTTCGGACTTATCTTTCTGAGCTCAAGTCTTGTTTTATATGTGTTATCATGTAAATGGTAAAAACACATAATCCTAGACATAGTTTGACTCTCAGAGAATTGTACTTGTGTACTATTTTCTTCCCCCTTACGAAAGTGTTATTACACCTTTGTGAGTACCCATCTCAGAGACCAAAAATGCATTTCATTAGTAACGGAATACTCGTTTCAGAAATTTGGAATTGTTTGTACCATAATACCATGAGTATATGGATACCGTTCAAGAAACTTAGCAACTTTCTGTAACCTTGTTCTCATTATCCTTAGAACTGTTCAGTTCTTAGGTAACTTAATTAATTAAAGATTATGCCTCAAATTCAAGAACATGCTTTCTTGCAATGGCTTAGTGAAGATATCTGCAAGTTCGTCTTTCGTGGCAACCTTGAGTATCTCTATATTCCCTTTTCAACATGATCTCTGATGAAATGGTGTCTAACATCAATCTACTTTGTTCTAGCATGAAACTTAGGATTTTGAGTAATTGCAATAGCACTTGTGTTGTCACAGAAAATGGAAGTTTTCTCTCCATTGAGTCCATAGTCTCTGAGTTGTTGTTGTTAGAAATATTTGACCGGATTGGTACTGGAACTGTAAGCGATGTTGACTCCAGTGATGAGTCAACAATGCAGTCAACAATGATTTCCCGTATAGAATAAAGTGCAGCGGATAAACATACATATTTTCACAAATCAAGCCAGCATATATAAAATATGCTGACGGTGTCGTAGGCCAAATTTTCACTAGTCAGAATAATGGAATTACACAAGGAGTATATGATCAATCATAAAATGAATGATCAACTCACAGAAAACATGACCTAGAATAAACTCAAATAAAGAACATATAGTCACTATCACGTTGAATGATTCATAAATATCTGTTTGATGATCATCCACAATATGATAGAAAGTACAAGTCTAGTAAAGCAAATACATACAAGTATGATATGGAATATATAACGTCTCGGTGTATGTGTGTATCTCGTAAAGCAGTCTTCTTCCTGTATATATAGAGTCCTCGTCTTCTTCTAATTCGATCAAGGAAAGAACAACTGCAGAAGGAAGGTTTTCTTCTTTACTTTTTTGGGCCGGCAACTAGAAGCAAATTGTCTCAACATTGAAGATATTTTTCCATATATTTCCTTCTAGTCTTTTTCTTGAAGATTCTTTCTATATTGTGGTCAATCTCTTGCTTCTTCTTAAAGGATGTCTTTGATCAACAATTTGTCCAATTACCAAGGTTGTTTCCTCCAAAGTAAACACTCAAACAAACATAACCATTGAACTAAGTAAGAAAGACAAGATTAATATATAAAGTGCATTATGCAATGACACTTTCAATCTCCCCCTTAATCTTAGTCTTTCTTCACAAAACATTAGAAAGAACACAAGGTGAGCCATTAGAGAAAAATAAGCATGAAATCAAATATAACTACCTCCCCCTTAATAGTCAGTCTCCCCCCTTAAACATATAACAAAAATGAAGTGCATAGAGTACTGAGTTACTAGCTATTACATACTAAATATAAAAAATTAGAGTTCATAGAAATTTAAAAATGCCTTCAAGTCTATCTCCCCTTTTCTGTGAGGAAAGAGAAGACACAAGAAAGGCTCTAAACTTCAAATTGTTGTTTATTTTCTCTTGACGTCTGACATTTAGGACAACCAACTCCTTGATCTGCATCAAAGCCAACTTATCTCCTTCAGTGAGTGTACCTGAAAAAAGAGATTCAACACTTGGAATGACTGTTGGGTCAACAATGTTGTCAACATTGACCTCAACATTGCCAGTTTCAGTAGCAGTATTGGAGGGACCAGCTTCATCAGCAACACCAGCAGTATCGACAAGCTCATTGTCTTCATCCATAACTTCTGGTTCCTCATCCACAAAATGAGCAACCCAAGGGAGATCACATACCCTTTCAACAGGCCAATAATTGCCAATTCACACCAACTTTTGGAACTTGCTTTCATAAAGTTCCTTTCAAACACTTCCAGTCCTTGAAGTTTGAGAATAACAAAGATGGTTGCAGGCAGAATCAGGTGACCAATACCTCCCCTGTTCTTGTAACTATCCAAGTCACCTAGGATCCATTCACCCAAGTTCACATTTAACCCCATCTTGATCCTATACAGGAGATTTCCAGCATCTTGACTCAACTGGTTGGTGTTAGTAGTGGGCAGCCAATTGTAAATGCAGAGCTTAGCCAGAATAGGCACCAAAGAGGAAAAATGTTTCAAGGGAAGTGTACCCTTTTTTCAAGTTTGAACCTTGTTCAGAGTGAGTTCCTTAGCAACATCATCCAAAGTAACATCCAAAGGGGGTTTCAACCTCCCTCCTCTTTCTATACAACAAATAATTGATATCCTCAGCCCTAATAGTGTAAACCTCTCCTCTCATGTAAACAGTGTGGTACATTTTTCTACTAGGATCTCCAAAAGTATCAGGAAGATTGACATAAGACTCCTTAACAACAACAACAAATGTAAGGAGCATAAGAAGTAACAACATTGTACAACTTCCTATCATGCATAAATTCAATCAAATTGTACTTTTGAAACTCCTTTTCATTTATCATTCTCTCAACATCTATTTCCATATTGGCCAATTCTTCATACTTATTAGAGTTCTCTTGAGAATAAAAATAGAATCAGGAGTAGCAACATCATTCCAATCAGGACCTATACCAGTTTCAACAGGAATTTCAGGTTCAGGAATTACCTCTTCCATTGCAGAGTCTTCAGTATCCATTGACTCATTCTGACTCAGTCATGTCCTAAGCAACGTAGTCTTCGGAATCCTCTATATCCTCAGATCCAATCTCTTCACTGTGGCGAGAAGGGGGATTTTCAGTAGCTTGATTCACCGTCGAAGTTGACCCAACAGTGTAGTCAACATCCATACTGTCATAAAGGGTTTTCTCAGAATCCTCCAAGTTATCCACAACCTTCTTAACATTCTCCTCAAACACTACCGTCAACTATATCATCAACATTGTGCTCAACATGCACATCATCATCAAGAGTGGTTTCAACATCATCACCTTGATTTTCCCCAACATTATCAGATTCCTAATTGGCCTCATGGTTTTCCTCAGAAGGTGGATTTTCAGTCGTCGGAGGCGATGAATTGATGGGAACATCCTTCATAGTCTCACTAGGCACCTTTTCTTCTTCCAAATTTTCTTCAGACCCTAGTTTCATCAAGGTTTCAACATCAAATTCAGAACTCCCGCTGGGAGAAGTAATAACAGGGATCGTCTCCGGTGAGAGATTGAAAGTGGCGGAGGTAGGTTCATCGATGGGAGCCGATTCTTCAACTGGAATCTCAAAATTCGGGGCCTCGGCTCGAATAAGAGCTAGGTTGGTCGATTGGGAGAATTTGATCACAATAGTGGGAGTTTTGGTAGGGCTAGACATGGTTAAGTTTGATGTTGAGTTCGATGATGAGCGAAAAGAGCGGGAGGGAGCAGTGTGAGTTTTTGAGCTTTTGTTGGTGAGAGTGAAAGTGAAAAACTCAATTAGGATGAAAAGGGTTTTGTAGGAGGTGAGATAACGGTTGAGTGGGTAAGTTGGGAGATAATGGGCCAGTTTTTTCGGAGATAATGGAGAGTAATGGACCAACTGTAAAGCAAGTCCAATTTGGTAGTTTTTGGTCAAAGTTGGGTCAATTTTTGTGGGTTTGCTCTCTTCAAAACCTACAAATATGTATCAACAGAGAAAAAAAATCCTGTACACAACTGTTAATCAAGAATTAAAGTTGTTAGTGACACAATATTCGTTGAGTCAAAGTGCGAAAAGATAGAACGGACAAACCCTAGGATGGTTGACTTTTCTCTCAAATGACCAAACAGTGACTCAATACGAAAGAGCAGAGAACCACTACCCTAACCAGCCCAACTAATGACCTATGAATCCCCCTCAAATCCAGACCAAAAAACATATAAGAGAAAAAAATGTACGAAGTAGATAATAAGCAACAAGTACTCCAAGAACTACCAATGATGACCAGAATGTTAGCTCAACAGTGAAGACAACATCGGTAAATCAAACCACTCTTATTGTAAGTCGGCCATTCACTAAGCTCCAAGACATGCTGGTCCGATCAACACCACTAAGGCTGGAGACAAGATAGAGTAGGATAGAATGCAACATGACACATCTACCATTGCTCCAAAAATAAATAAAAAGAAACAACCCAACAGTGAGTAGGACACACATTGAATGCAGGGAAGCGGAGCTCCATACACCCCAACAGTATCACATACTCTTTTAGTAAAACAGGTGTGCACATAGGACTGATTGCAGGCAGTGGGAATTCCATACACCCCAATATCCCAATGCATGCACATTATCTATCTCACCTTTATAGAAACTACCTCAAGAAAACAATCACACCGAATACGGGCAGCTTGAACCCCACGCACCCTAGTACAAACTTAGACTTTATCTAGTAGTTCCAGTGCATAACCACAAACATAAGCAACGAAGGGGGCAACGTCAAATGCGAATCAAGGAAGATGAGTATAAAGGCCATAAACAACATAAATGGGTTTTACATGAACTAAACACCCAAGTTACTCAATTTCCTTCAACCTTGGTTTCAAGTAGCCTTTCAAGACCTTCGCATCACCACTATGAGTTACCAAACTGAGAACACACAAAGACAGAACATGAGCACAAAAACACATAAAAGTACAAAAAGCAAACTAAAAACAACATCACTAACTGACAAACAGTCAATGTTGACCGTGATGTTAAGCCAACATTGCAACCAACAATGCAATTCAGAGGGTACATGGACCAAGAGATCTTCTTAAACTGAAAAATCTCTCTTTATCTAATGGTTTGGTGAAAATATCAGCAAGTTGATTGGTAGTGTCTATATGCTCTATGTCTATGACCTTCTTAGTTACCATGTCCCTAAGAAAATGATGACTAATACCAATGTGCTTAGTGCGAGCATGTTGCATAGGGTTCTTAGAAATGTGGATGGCACTAAGGTTATCACAGAACATCAACATGGTGTCACTTTGAAGACCGTAGTCATGCAACATATTTTTCAACCAAATGAGTTGAGACACATAACTCCCAGCTGCTACATATTCAGATTCAGCAGTTAAAAGTGACACACAATTCTGTTTCTTACTATAGCAAGACACTAGATTAGCATCAAGATAGAAGCAACCTCCACTAGTGGATTTTCTATCATCTAGATCACCAGCCTAATTAGAATCACTAAATCCCACCAGATTAGTGTTTGAATCACAAGCAAACCGTAACCCAAGATTAACAGTTCTTGATACATACCTAATGATTCTCTTAACTGCAGTAAAGTGAAGGATTCAAGGACTGGATTGATACCTGGCACAAACACAAATAACAAACATAATATATGGTCTTGTGGCAGAGAGGTACAATAGATTTCCAATCATAAATCGGTACAGAGTTGGGTCAACATCTTCCCCAATATCGATTTTGCTGAGTTTCACTGAGGTAGCCATATGAGTACTGCATGGTTTGGCATTCTCAAGTCCAAACTTTTTCACCAGATTCTTAGCATATTTCTCCTGAGATAAGAACAACCCATCACCTTTTTGTTGAATTTGCAGCCCAAGGAAAAATGTGAGTTCACCAACCATGCTCATTTCAAAGGTACCTGTCATAACTTCAACAAATTTGTCTACCATAGAATAGTTAGTAGAACCAAACACAATATCATCAACATAGATCTAACCCATGCAGATTTCCTTTCCATTTTTGAGAATAAACAAGGTTTGATCACCATCCCCTTTCTTAAATCCATAACTGACTAGGAATTCAGTTAACTTAGCATACCAAGCTCTAGGAGCTTGTTTCAGGCCATACAAAGCCTTTTTCAATTTGAAAACATGATCAGGATATTTAGGATCCTCAAAACCTTTGGGTTGCACAAAACAACTTTGTCAATATAGCCATTTGGAAAATCACCTCTTACATCCATCTATTGGAGTTTTATCTTTAAACAACATGCAATGGCTAACAAGAGACGAATAGATTCAAGTCTAGCAACAGGAGCAAAGGTTTCATCAAAATTCATATCCTCAACTTGAGTATATCCTTGAGCAACAAGTCTAGCTTTGTTTTTGACAACCACACCGTTTTCATCACTTTTATTTTTGAAAATCCATTTAGTTCCTATAACATTAACCTTAAGGGGGCAGGGAACTAAGGTCCATAATTCATTAGTTTGAAATTGGTGCAGTTCATCTTGCATGTCTTATATCCAATAGTCATCTTTCAAAGATTCTTTCACATTTTTGAGTTCAATTAAAGAGACAAAGCATGAGGCACTTACTGATTCGCAGATTGTAGCATATCTTACCATTTCCTTGTAATTTATCCTGGGGTTACCCCTCAATGTCCTTCGTACAGTTGACCTTCGAATGATTTGTGAACTTGGATGATCCTTTCTGATTCTATGAGGAGGATCTCTTCTTGCAGTGTCTAAAGGGAGAGTCTGAGTTTCATCAGTTGTTGTCCTTTCTTGAGCTGGTTCAGTGTCAGTTTCATATTCTGATTCATTAGATAAGCCTGCAGTATCCAATATTGAGTTTGGTGTTGGGTCAACATTGTTGTCAACAGTGTGTCTGTTCTCCGGTTGTGCAATGGTAGATGCAGGTATAGGAGATGGTTCATCATCAGTACCTGTTCCAGGACTACATGGAGTGGAGGTCTCACGTGCATTGACTTTCTTCCTAACAAAAGACTCAGAAGAATCAAAGGCAACATTTACAGACTCTTGAATAGTGTGAGTTCTGGGATTGTACACTCTGTAAGCATGACTATTCAATGAATATCCAACAAAGATCCCTTTATCACTTTTAGGATCAAACTTACCTAGGTGTTCTCTATCATTCAGAATGTAGCAAGTGCATCCAAACACAAGAAAATATTTGAGATTAAGTTTCTTACCTTTCAAGATCTCATAGGGAGTGGATGAGGTTCCATGTCTAAGATAGACTCTATTTATGATATGACATGTAGTGTTAACAGCTTCAGTCCACAACATTTTAGGCAAATTCATAGAACTCAACATGACCCTAGCCATTGCTTGCAAGGTTCTATTATTTCTTTCAGCAACCCCATTTTGTTGGGGGAGTTTTTGGTGCATAAAACTCATGAAAGATACCTTTCTTATTGCAGGATTTAGAAAAGTATTGGTTTTCAAACTCTTTACCATGATCAGATCTAATGCGTTGAACCACAATAGCATATTGAGTACTAAACGTAGCATGCAGTTTCTTGAAAGACTCAAAAGTTTCAGATTTTTCGTTTAGAAAACAAACCCATGTGAACCTAGAAAAATCATCAACAATGTCAAAGATGTACCAGTTACCTCCTAAACTTTCTACATCAATAGGACCCATGAGATCCATATGTAGAAGTTCAAGACAGTTAAATGTACCTCTTTTGTTTCCATCAATCTGTAGGAAAGTGTGTACAATCCTGGATTGTTTTCCTTTCAAGCAATCAGCACATACAATCTTACATGAGTTTGTTAGTTTGGGTACTCCAACTACTGCTTCAAGTTTGATCAGCTTGTCAAGGTTCTTGTAGTTCACATGTCCCAACTTCTTTTGCCAACTCTCAGCATCATCATTTTTTGCAAGATTGCAAGTGTGGGATGCTGTCATTACATAGCAATTGTCAAGAGATCTTGTACCTGTCATCACAGTTTTCTTTCCAACACAAGTGTAGACTCTACAAGAAGTTTAATCAAACTTGACATTGAGATCATCATCACAGAGGTGACTAATGCTTAAAAGATTAGTAGGTAAACCTTCAACTAAAAGACATTCTTTAAAGGAGGATACCCTTGTAAAGAAAGAACACCTTTACCCAAAATATTACTCTTATATCCTCCACCATAGGTTACTAACTCTGATTTTTTAGAGACATACCGAGTAAGATTCTTTGGGTTTTTAGTCATGTGACGGGAACAACCATTATCAAAGTACCATTTTCCTACATTATTAGGAGTAGTAGCAACAGAAAAGGCAACATTGCAAACTATCTTTTCTCTAGGAGTCTAAACTTTTTTTCTCACATTAGGATTCAATAGATATTGAGATTTTTACCTTGAGATGAAGTGTTGGAGGGTACCTGTTTCACATGAGATAGTTTAGATTTACCTGCAGTGTAAGATGTTGAGCTCGATGTTGCCACAACATTGTGTTCATCATTGAGCGAAAGTTCTCTCACAGCAGTAGCGGTTTGGAAGATTAGTTCAGAAGTAGGTTTATTGTCAATCAAAGTTCCATCTTTTTGTATCTTGCCTTTCTTAAGATCTTTCAGATAAAGAAAACAAAAAGGTTTTTTGTGACCCGTTTTAAGATATTATTGACACACAATGGTGATCCTAGTTTCAGTTGAAGACTCACCCTCCTCTTTAACAAAGACAGGACCACTAAATAGTTCAAACAAGGGTTTAACCTTAATAGGATCACTAAAACTTGAATAATCTAGATTGTAAAAATAGTGCATATCTCACCCCAATTTCTTTTCAAAATCTGTGTTATAAGAACCAGTATATCCAAGATCCCATCATTGTCCATTTCAAGCATCTCATTTAATTTAGAGGTGAAAGAGTTCCATTTAGAAATTACCTTCTTTTCTTTGCTCAGTTCAGAATTTACCTTCACAAGTTCAACATCCTTGCTTGTGAGCTCGACTTCTAGCTTTAAAATTGTGTCTTTCAAACCATCATTCTCCTTTTCTATCTTTTTGTACATCTTTTTTCAATTTCTTCCATTCATTCAGAAGTTCTTCATACATTGATTTTAGTTCTTCTACCATCTGTTCATCAGTAGAAACTGAATTCTCAGGGTTAGTCGAGAACAGTAATTCACATAACTGTGAGTCATCATAGTCAAAAAAGACAACTTTCTTCATTGACGGTATATCAATGTTAACACAACAGTGGTTGTCAACATCGTCCAAAGCTGAGAACATAGATGTGTCATCCTTGTCCTTTTCCTGTTCATCACCTCAGTCATCACTGAGAGAAGCAAGTAAATTCTTTTTCTCCTTTCGAAGAGTGTTAGCACATTCATTCTGATAATGATCCCAACCTTGACATTCAAAACACCTAACCTTGCTAAGTTAATCATCACTTAGCTTAGAACTAGAGTTAGACCTAACTGAATTTTTCTTGAAATTACTAGTCCCTTTACTCACAAAATATTGGTTAGTGTTTTTTCTGAACTTCATTCTATCAAATTTAGTAAGCAAGTTGTTAAAGGTTTCATCAGACATATCAGAGTCATCACTGCTATCATGCACATGTTCAATAACTTTATCTTTAAATTGTAAAGACATACTGTGGGTTTTGGTTCCTCTTCTTTCATTATCTTTCATCTCATAATTTTTCAAGTTGTTCATCAGAGTATGAAAGTCCATAGTAGCCAAGTTTTGAGTATCTTCCAAAATAGTATCTTTAATGTTAAATCTAACAGAAAGAGACCTTAAAGCTTTTGAAATCAACTGTTGATTTGAAATAGCATCACCAAGCTGTTGGATATCATTAGACATAGTCATAAGTTTGCAAAAATAAGACTTAATGGTTTCTTCATCAACCATTCTTAAATTTTCAAATTTAGACCAAAGCATGCGAAGTTTAGATTGTTTAACACTATCATCACCTTTACAATGCTATTGAGGTACATCCCAAGCTTGTTTAGCAATGGTGCAGTTTTGAACAGTTTTAAAAATGTGGATATCAACATGACTAAAGATACCATTCAAAGCCTTTTCATTGTATGAGCTTAAGAGATACTGACCTGGATTGAATCGTTCTTCATGGATTCACACAATATCACCATTAGCATCGGGTCCTTCAGTAGGCCATTCATAGCCTTCTACAACTGATCTCCAAGCTCGGACCTCAAGAGCTTTGATATACGTCCTCATCTTGATTTGCCACAAGGTGTAGTTTGACCCATCGAGCACATGTGGTTTATTGACATTTGAGTAGACGTCCATTGTAGCAGTACCAAATCCAGACACCAGAAGTTAGGTGGCTGGCTCTGATGCCACTTGTTAGAACTATTGGACCGAGAATTGTACTAGAACTGTAAGCGATGTTGATTCCAGTGATGAGTCAACAATGATTTTATGTGTAGAATAATGTGCAGTGGATAAATAGACATATTTCCACAAATCAAGCCAGCATATATAAAATATGCTGACGGTGCTGTAGGATAAATTTTCACTAGCCAGAATAATGAAATTACACAAGGAGTATATGATCAATCATAAAACGAATGATCAACTCACGGAAAACTAGACCTAGAATAAAATCAAATAAAGAACCTATTCCAGTCACTATCACATCGAATGATTCACAAACACCTGTTTGATGAACATCCACAATATGATAGCAAGTACAGGTCTAGTAAAGAAAAGACACACAAGTATGATATGCATATCTATAGTCTCGGTGTATGTGTGTAAATCACAAAGCAACCTTCTTCTTGTATATATTGGGTCTTCAACTTCTTCTAATTCGATCAGGGAAAGAACAACTGTAGAAGGATGGTTTTCTTCTTTGCCTTGTTGGGTCGGCAGCTAGAAGGAAATTGTCTCAACATTGAAGATCTTCTTTCCATATACTTCCTTCTAGTCTTTGTCTTGAAGATTCTATCTATATTGTGGTCGATCTCTTGCTTCTTCTTAAAGGAAGTCTTCGATCACAATTAGTCCAATGAACAAGGTTGTTTCCTGCAAAAATAAACACTCAAACAAACACAACCATTGAACTAATTAAGAAAGACAAGGTTAATATATAAAGTGCATTCTGCAATGACACTTTCAGTTGTTGTATCAAAAAAATTTGTGATGCACAACACCCAACAACAATATATTCAACCTTTGTGGTAGAAGTAGAAATTGAGTTTTTTTTTCCTTGCTAAACCATGAGATAAGTCTAGTTCCCAAAAACCGACAAGTTCCTGAAGTACTTTTCCTATCAAGCATAGTCAAAATCTGAATAGCAAACTAAACTCAAACCACTATCCTTTGGAACCAAAATCCAACTTCCACAGTACCTTTAACATACCTCAATATCTTCATATCAATATTGTAGTGTGATTGCATATGAATTGTCTGAAATCTAGCATACACACCAACTGCATATTGAGTATCAGGTCTGCTTATAGTAAGGTAGAGAAGTGAACTTTTCAATTTCCTATGTTCATGCCAGATTCAATATAAGTCATTTTTGTTCCTATGATCATAGGTATTTTAGCATTCTTTTCAGAAGGCTTTAGATTGAACTTGTTGAGCATATCCTTCGCATATTTGTTTGACTAATGAATATTCCATCATCGAGTTGCTTGACTTGCAATCCTAGGAAATAGTTCAATTCTCCCATCATGCTCATCTCAAATTTGTTGTTCATGAGATTTGCAAAGTCATCACAAAGTTGCTTGTCTTTTTTAGATCCAAATATAATGTCATCAACATATACTTGAACTAAAAGTAGTTTCCCTTCACGATTTAAAGTAAATAATGTTTTATCAACTTCACCTTTCTTAAAACCACTTTCCAGAAGGTATTTGGCCAAAGTGTGCCATGCTCTTGGAGCCTGTTTCAGTCCATAAAGAGCCTTTTGTAACTAATAGACCATTCTACTTTCTAAGGAAACTTCAAACCCTGGTGGTCGTTTAACATAGACTTCCTCAGCAAGTTCACCATTCAGAAATGCACTCTTGATATCCATTTGACAACTTTAAAGTCATTATGAGCTGCAAAGGCTAGAAATAGTCTTATTGCATCCAATCTTGCAACTGGTGTATATGACTCATCAAAATCTAAGCCTTTAGTCTGGGTAAATTCCTTGGCAACCAACCTAGCCATGTTTCTGGTTATTACACTAGACTCATTCATTTTGTTTCAGAAACCCCACTAAGTTTCAATCACAGATATTCTATCTACAAATGGAACTAGTTTCCAGACCTTGTTTCTCTCAAATTGATCCAACTTTTCTTGCATTGCAAAGATACATCAACGGTGTAGATTAGATTGCGAGATCACTCAGCAGCCGTTGGATGAAATTCATCATACGGCTGAGATTTGTCGCTTGAAACGTTGTCGTTGCCTAGTTATATGTTTCTCCTATAAATAAATGCGCGACTTTTCAAACGTGTCAAGCGACTCTTCTGTTATATCATCCTTCTCATTTGTAACAAATAATGGCTTCTTCAATCGGATTGTGATATTCCGGGAAGGCTGGGATTCAACATTGTCCCTCTCTTTGCTCGATCTGCTCCATCAGAATCAAATGTAGGAAAGTGACTCTGCATAAAAGTATAATCTTCCCAGGTATCATCCTCTGGAGTAGCTCCTTCCCATTGAATAAGGACTTGAACAATTGGCTTATGATTGCGCGGTACGATCCTTCTATCAGTCACCTTGAGTGGCTGAATCTGGAGTTGGCCATGGGAATCAGCAACATGAAGCATAGTCGAAGGAATGTGTTTGGTGCTAATCTTTTTCTTCAGGTGAGAAACATGGAACACTAGATGAATGGTGGACTATCCTGGGAGTTAAAGTTTATAAGCAACAACTCCAATGTTCTGTATTATAGTATAGGGTCCATAGTATTTTTCACTGAGCTTCATATTCCTTCTGATAGCAAGTGAAGTTTGTCTGTAAGGTTGTAACTTTAAGTATACTTCATCTCCAATGTTGAATGATCTTTCCATTCTTTCTTTGTTACTAAAAAGCTGCATCCTGTTTTGAGCATCGTGTAAATTCTCCTGCAAACATGTGAGAGGGAGCCATTCCATACTGTTGGTCCAGATAATGACAAAGGAAAAGACTGGGGGTGGGGGGTGAATAGCCTTTTCAAAATTTTGTCGATATACTCGATTTCTCAGATACTTGAAGGTATCTGATACATATAATCAGAGAGCGGAAGACTTTATGCGATATATAAATGAGTTTACGCTTTGCAATAGTAAATGTGTGCGTGTGTGTGTTGCTGAAATGTAAATACAGAAAGTAAATCACACATCAAGTATAGTGATATCTGGAGGTGGCGTAATCCTCCAACTAATCCACTCGGCCTCCAGAGACCTAGAATCCACTAGAGAGATAATTGAGTTCTCCTTACAATTGATCCTATTCTAAGATTCCTATAACAAATGGTTCCCAACCAAATGTTCCTCCTTAGTGTAATTAATGCACTGTACTATTTCTTGTTATGTAGTCTCAACAGACACAAAGAAAGCTAGCATGCTTGTGTACTCAGTGATGTCATATGATCAGAGATATGTTGTGTAAAATATATGCACTATACACTATTCTTTCTGATCATAGTCTATCTGAGGAGACTTAACCTTATGTCTTCATAAACTTGTGCAATCTTCAGTCTTCAAATTTTCGATAAGTCATATGGTGATTGATAAAAAATACTAACATATATTTCTATAAATTTTCCCCCTTTTGATCAGTCAACTATGACTATCTTCGAAGTCCTATTACTAACATGGAAGTGAAAACAATCCACTACTTAATTATTTCAAATGATATTCAATGAGTTAATTAAGTGCAAAAAGTAAACATCAACCAAATCATAAGAAGTGATCTTTGCTGACAAGTTATCTTTTATAAATGTTTCTGAGAGTATTATCATGAGATAGAACTTTTATAGAACATAAGATAACTTTTACAAATATTGAACAATAAAGATCAATTCAGCAACGTGTTACAAAAATTACTAAGTAAATTAGGACAACGGGAGAATCCAAGCTTCAAGTAAGATATCCTAAAGTAATAGTCTTCAAGTTTTCAAAATTAACTTTGGTTCAGAAACCACAAGTTCATCAGCAGCCTATCTGGATCATGTGATCTGGTTATCAACTGTCTTGCAGTCTTCAGCATATTCATAGAGAAGCCTTCTGATAGAGAGCTATGTCTTTCTGGCTAATCCACAAAGGTCCTTGTAAGTCTTGGCAGGGTCTTTGTTTCTGTACAAAGAGTTTGACCCAATAGTACTTGCCCCATTCTCATGCATGGTTAACCATCAGCAATGACAACTCAAGATACTTATAAATTTCTTCTAAGTAAGCAATGTCATCCAGGTATTGATCCTTCGTCATATAAAATGATTCATAAGACTCAACTCCTAGTCTGTTCTGTTTGTTGAGAGTGCCATCCAACTTTCTGACTTTGTGTACATCATCATGCTTTGGATAAGGACATGTCAATCAAGTGGATTTGTCATAGCCTTAGTCCTTTTTTGAACATCAAAGTCAATCCATGCCTTGGTTTTTGCTGGATTTAGCAATAAGGGCTTGTTAGTTCTCCATGCCATCATTTGATTGTAGATTGGTTCTGGAAACTTCTTGTTCAAAAGAAAGTGTTGTAGCTCAAGAATCAGGTAACCATTCTGGAGATGTATGCACTTGTAGGCTCATTGGCTATCACCTGTCTTGACATACTCAATCTGGGCAGCAAATGGCCTTTCTTCCTGTTCTTTCTCTTGAACTCTACCAAACTATAGATCCTTTTGCCTTTTAATGTTCAGTCATTTCTCCAGTATCAGTTCTACTTGCCAGAAGGAGTCTTGGTATTGCTAGAAGGAGTATTTGCAGCTATGGGTCTAACAACCAAAGGAGGTTCATGGAGGCTACACACTTTCCTTCTCTTCTGGAGTGGATGCTCATCAATCTCAGTCTCATAATCATCATTGAAGTTTCTAATTGGAGACTTAAATGAATCCTAACTTTGATTTCTCCTTCTTACTTGTCTTTTGGTTCAGAATGTTTCTCTTCGAATATCATAAGGGCCTTGGAACCCCTAGTAATTACACTTCTCAACTTTTTTGTAACTCTGGGTTCATCAACCTGGAGTTCTTCAGAATGAAAGTCCTTTTTTGGAACCTAACTTGTGGAGGGAGGTACTTTTTTTCTCTTCCTGCCTTTGCCTTTATGGACCGCAATATTCTCTTCCCCCATAGTCATGATTGACTGACTCAAATGTTCATATGAGTGAGAAAGTGACTTAAAGTTGGTTTGCAGATTGTTGTGAACCAGCACTAACTTTTGGACTTCTGCCTTGAGCTCTTGATTTTCTTTGAGGAGTAGCACCTCCTTTTGCTTTAGCTCTTCAAGTGGACAGTAGATGGCTTCAACTTTCTGAGTCGCATAGTAAACTTCCTCCAGTGCCTTGTTGGAATTATTGCAGTCTTCATCTCGAACCAAGTCCTAAGTCTTTCTAAGACAATGAAATGCTAGTGGCTCTGTGAAGTAGGAGCTTAGCAACTGGCTTGAGGTCGGATGGGACAGATGTAAGGGCCTGGGAATCCTGCTCTACTAGCTCAGATCGCAGTTGAGCAAACACAACACTCCTACCTAAATATTTGTCGTCTCAAATAGTTATGGCCATAGAGGAGAAGATGTGCGGAGCTAGAAACTCAAGCTTATAATATGAAAGAGAAATTGCATCCTCTTATGGATCTATGTACTGTGTCTCATCATCATTAATGCTTACATAGATATGATCATCCTGATCAATAGAGTCTAGGCCATCAACCATTTTGCCTTTTCCCTTGGCGCTGCCTTTTTGAGATGATGGAACTTGAAGCTTCTCTAATGCAGCCATTGCATCGTGCTCTATATCAATTGTCACCAGAGCGTCCAACTCGGCAGTCATGGCATTGATGTCTTTCTTCAATTGTACCTTTTCAACAAGGAGTTCCCGCTCCTTGGCGTTCTCTGTCTCAATGTTCAAGAATTGGGCTTCTTTAGCTTCAATCAGAGACTGGTACTCTTGACTGAGCTTGTTCTCTTCTTCCAACATTTCCTTAAGTTTTGCAACTCGAAGTTCAACGGCTTTGAGGTTTTCTTGTAAAGCAACCTGTTGATTTTGGTCTTATGTGACTTGTTGGTTTTGTTGGTTTGCTGGTGGTGGTGATTTGGTGTTGATGGTGGGTCTCTCTGAGTAGAGTCTGGAGCAGGTGAGGTCCCTGTTCCTGCACCTCCTTGTGCCATTCCACCAGTCAATGGTGGTGGACTATCATCATCTTCATTGTCAGATGGGTTTTTATCACCTCCTTTAGGATGTTTAGATGAAGTATCAAGATCATTCTCATCAGTTTCCTCTTCTTCATTCGATACCAGATTGATCATAGTTGGAAGTGTAATCATTTCCCAGTTTACTTCCTCTTATTCAGACGGATAAACTCTTAGGGTCTGGGGTAAAGCAGGGTCTAGTGCCATCTGCTTTCTGGTTTCTTCATCTCTAGCATTGAAGGCATCCATTAGCTTCTTACCAACTTCATAAGTGAAGTCATCATGCATTTAGGTGTAGTGAGAGTAATCCTCTATTGGGAACATTGCATGGACATAGTTTTCTAGATCAAAGGCTCTTGCCCATTTATCTTTGTTATCAATCACCTTGGCAAGCTCAATGAGATCGACTTTTTTGAGCTTTTGCCACTGTCTGTAACATTTGATATGTCTCTTTAAGGTGATTGTCTGGAAAACCTTCAGTAGATCAAGTGGTGCTTCCACATCGATCATTGGTATCACTTGATCCTGAAAGAAAGTATTAAAGTTAGTTTTATTCAAACTACTTGTGGTAATCTGAGAATGAAATTTTTTATGTCTTTCTGAGCATACCTGTGTATCGAAACTAGGCTCATCGACTTGAACTTCTGGAGCAATTGGTGCTTCAGATACCATGTTGAGAGGAGTGACAACTACCTCATCAATATTTCTTTCTGCTTGAGCCTGAGAATTAAAATCAAAATGCAAATTATGGATTTGATCAGAAAAGTTATGTTCATAAAGAAATTTTTGATAACGTAGGTATCACTTACTTCCGTAGTTGGAAGATCAGTATCAATAATTTGCTCAGAGACCATGATGGTTTCTTGCACCCTTTCTGGAGATTTTGCCTTCTCGGCATTATCATGGGTGATGGAGATGTCTCAATGGTTTCTCCACCAACCTGTTCCTCTGCTTGAAACTAAAAGAAGAAACAAGTGCATTGATTAAGTAGTGAAATATGACATGTCATTCTGAAAGGGAGTTGATTCTATTTTTATATACCTTCTCAACAGAATGCTCAGAAGCAATTTCCTCAGAATACTTTGTAGTCTCTGGAATGAATTGTTCTTGTGGTATCGGTACCACTTCACTTACTCCCTCAGTTTGAGCCTGTACATAGAGACAAGGAATGAAGTGTTAAAACCAAACTTTAGAAACTTATTTAAAACCAAGTTATTTCATTTCAAAAACGGCCAACTACATGTATCACAACCTCAGTTTCCATGTGCTCTGAGGTTTGTGGAACCACATCTTCATTCATAGTGGTAGGCGCACTGGCTTCCTCCTTTGTTTGTGTCTCCATATTGGCCTGTAACAAAGAAGTTATATGGGTAACAAGTTAACATAAAATGCTTACAAGTTAGAGATAAACCACTATGCTACCTGAATGTCTTCAGACAAATTGGCTTCTTGCACTTGTGGAGATTCTATTCTTTGTTGTTGATCAACATCCACATCTTTGTTGGAAGTTTCCACTACTTCAGACCTTTCCTCTACTTGATCATTTCGTGTACCAGTCTCAGTTTGATCCCTTTCAGAGAGTTGAGGAACCTGCATAGTTGTAGGAATTTTTCAGCAATGATGTTTGCTGGCAACTCGAGTGTGGAAGAAATGTCAGCATCTTCCAGCACTCTGTCATTCACCGCTAAGCCTTCTTCTACATTTTAGGGTGTGACAACTTCAACCGATTTCTCCTTAGTTGCTTCCTCTGCAACTTTAGCTCTTTTTGGTTAAGGAGATGAGCTAGAGGCTCCACCATGAGTCTCTATCCATGATCTTTTAAGAACCTCTTGGAGTGGGAGGTCATCATCTGAGTCTTCACTAATGTCTGGGACAGACTAATCAACACCATGTAGATCATTCACAAATAGCTTTCATATTTTGCCTAAGATCAAAGATCTTCTTTCTGAGCTGGAGTCTTTCTGGATAGGAAGGGGTTGTTGGGTTTCAACATTCTTTATTTCCCTTTCTGAAGATGGTGTGTCAACCAGTAAGACTTGCACACTCTTTTTAGCCTAGGTTTCTTGGTCCTGGGTTTATTAGTGACTTGGACCTCTGTATCTCTTCTGAACCACCATCTCGCTGAGCAACCAACTCGTCCTTGACAACCTTTTTCAAGGCTTCCTCATAAGAATGTTTGTACATACTATTGGTCAATGGGATATCCATGTGCTCTCGTAGCACGACTCCGCACTTCTCCAACAGTTAGCAAATCTTTAGGCCATAGTGCATATTGGCTTTTGTATTAGCACAGCCTTTTACTATCTTGGGCTCCAACTTCTTGACCTTGTTGGAAAACTTCATGAATATGTACTTCCCCCAATTGAAGGTGTTTTCCCCATCATTCAGCTCTTTTTGGAAAATGCTCATTATCATCCATCGTTCCAGACTGATCTGGTCTATGCCTCCTTTGTTTCCATCGAAGTACCGATGCAAGATACTGGCAAGCACATTCCAGTGTTCAAAGAGATGTCTTGTCCTTATATCTCCCAAAATGAACGTGGATGGATAGTCTTCAATTTTGTCATTTGCCGCCTCTTCATTTAGTACTCTGACGCTATCATTCAGAACCTTGTCTCTCGTGTTGATTTCAAAATTAGTGCCACGATTCTTGAGACAGAAGATTTTGCATAAGGCATTACAATCAAGATAATACCTTGAACCTTAGTTTTGATGAACATTTCTTCAACGTCATTCACAGTGCGAGTGTAGACCTTGGATGAATTGTAAAATTCCAAGACATCTAGTGGTGATAAGCCACTAGGAACAGTACTCAGAAACTTCTTGATGTGTGATTTTGCAAGCATTTTTACAACCAAGTATCTGTCCGGAGTGGAGAAAATAGCAACACTAAGGTATTTTTCCAACCATGTGAGCACCCCAGTTCATTCTGAGGCTGGAGGTCCTGTCCTTAGGGTTGAAATCACCCCAGTTCATTCTGAGGCTGGAGGTCCAGTCCTCAGCGTTGAAATCACCCAACAAGCGTTTATTCAACACTTGAAAGTCTTGGTCTCCTTGCTTTTAAGCAGAAGAAGTTACAACCGAGTTCTTGGAGGAGGTCTAAATCGGAGCCATCTCTTATATAGAGTTTTTAGTAAGGTAATCGATGTGAGTGTTTGAATCCGAGAGAATTTAGGCTATCTTTTCAGAAGACTAAACAAGGAACAAATGATAAACATAAGGATTTGCAGAAAACATAGAGTTTTTGTTGTTTTGATACAAGATAAAATTTTGGATTTGGTAAAAGTATTTGTCTCTACTTACATATTGAAATTATGTATTTATAATTGTGTACACTGGATCGGCATGGTATACATTTCTACTTTGCATTTAATGCTTAGTGGGCCATGATTGTATTTGCAACATGCATTACTTGCCGAGATTCAATCTCACCCATATAGATCAAACGTTTAATAATCCAGGGCTATGGTTGAATATCTTTGCAATGATATCAATTAATAAATGTTCCCGCGTCCACTTAATGAATTTTGGCAATACATATCCATGAGTCACTGTTACTGTGATTGAACAAAACCTTTTGGCTTATCATTCAGAGAGCAAGTCTTGTTTTATGTTACTTTTCATAAAAATGGTAAAACCACAAAACCCTATACATGTTTGACTCTCAGAAGTATGTACTTTGTAGGACTATTTGTTCACCCATACTTCATGACTTGAATGGTTTTCTGAGTTCCCCTTTCAGAAAATTAACATTGGATATTGGCCTGTCCATAGTATTTGAGTTCTAGTTGTATATAATATGGACTATATACCAACTAGCCACCCTGGATTCCTTTTTAAGTCTCATATCTCAGAAACCTTAGCATCCCTTCTTTTCATATTGGCTAACTGAATACCTGTTTTAGAAATCTGTTTCCTTTCTCTATTCTTACTCACTCTTTTAGAGATTAAGAACTTTTCAGTTCTTTGGCAACTCTAATAACCTAAGATTAAGTCTTAAGATTAAAAACCTACTTTCCTTGAGTGGCTTAGTGAAGATGTCTGCAAGCAGATCTTCAGTACCAACTTTTAGAATCTCTATATTGCCTTTTTCAACATGGTCTCTGATGAAGTGGTGTCTAACATCAATGTGCTTAGTTCTAGCATGGAACTTGGGATTCTGGGTAATCGTAATAGCACTTGTGTTGTCACAGAAAATGGGAGTTTTCTGTACATTGAGTACATAGTCTCTGAGTTGTTGTTGTATCCATAATATTTGAGTAGCACAACAAGCAGCAACAATATATTTAGCCTCTATGGTAGAAGTAGCAATTGAGTTTTGCTTCTTGCTAAACCATGAGATAAGTCTAGTGCCCAAAAACTGACAAGTTCTTGAAGTACTTTTTCTATCAAGCATTGCTCCAGTATAGTCAGCATCTGAATAGCCAACCAAACTCAATCCACTTTCTTTAGGATACCACAGTTCAACTTCTACAGTACCTTTAATCTTCATAGCAATGTTGTAGTATGATTGCATAGGATTTGTTTGAAATCAAGCACACACACCAACTGCGTATGGAATATCAGGTATGCTTGCATTAAGGTAGAGTAGTTTTAATTTCCTATACTTATGTTCTTCAACACTCTTATCATATTCAATATAAGTAATTTTGGTTCCTATGCTCATAAGTATCTTAGCATTCTTTTTAGAAGGTTTTAGATTGAACTTGTTGAGCATATCCTTTGCATACTTTTTTTTACTAATGAAGATTCCATCATTGAGTTGCTTGAGTTGCAATCCTAGGAAATAGTTCAATTCTCCCATCATGCTCATCTCAAATTTGTTTTTCATGAGATTTGCAAAGTCATCACAAAGTTCCTTGTCTTTATATCCAAATATAATGTCATCAACATATACTTGAACTAAAAGTAGTTCCCCTTCATGATTAAAAGTAAATAAAGTTTTATCAACTTCACCTTCTTCAAACAACTTTCTAGAAGGTATTTGGCCAAAGTGTCATACCATGCTCTTGGAGCTTGTTTCAGTACATATAGAGATTTTTGTAACTTATAGACCATCCTACTTTCTGAGGAAAGTTCAAAGCCTGGTGGTTGATAAACATAGATATCCTCAACAAGTTCACTATTCAGAAATGCACTTTTTTACATCCATTTGGTAAACTTTAAAGTCATTATGAGCTGCAAAGGCTAGAAATAGTCTTATTGCATCCAATCTTGCAATTGGTGCATATGACTCAACAAAATCTAAGCCTTCATTCTGGGTAAATCCCTTGGCAACCAACCTCACCTTGTTTCTCGTTATTTCACTACACTCATTCATTGGTTTCTGAAAACCCACTTAGTTCAAATCACTTATATTCCTTCTACAAATAGAACTAGTTTCCAGACCTTGTTTCTCTCAAATTGATCCAACACTTCTTGCATTGCAGAGATTCACTTTTGATCCTTTAATGCATCTTCAATAGTTTTAGGTTCAATGTTTGAGATAAAACATCCAAAGAGACAATCAGCATTTTCAGCGATTGCTCTCCTAGTTCTAACAACTTGATCAATGGGACAAATCACATCCTTTGTAGGATGATCTATAATCGACTTCCTAATGTGTTTTGAACTAGTAGGGTCACTATCTACATGATCCGAATGTGAATCACTACGATTATGACCTGATAATTCTTTAGCATCAATGATATTTTGTACAATAGAAGTACGTTTAAATATCAAACACTTGTTCAGTGTTAGAGATCTCTAGAACTCGACTATCAGAGAGGTCATTACCAGAAAGGTCATTCCTAGAAAGATCTCTATAATGAATATTCTCAGTTTTCATTTCTGGAATTCTCATAGGAAATTCTTCATCATGTCTAAGAGTCATCTGGTTGTTACTAGGCACATCATGCTTTTCTTCGTCAGACTCATCCTCTATGTTAATGACTGAGTTTCTCCTCTCCAGGGGTTCTTCTTTAGAATCCTTAATCATATGTTCTTTGAACTTGTCTGAGAGTTTTTAATCAAGGGGTATATTCTTACTTCTTTCGTAGAATACCACATGAAATGATTCTTCAATCTTCTTTGTTCGTTTGTTGTATACTCTGTAGGCTTTGCTATTCATAGAATAACTAAGAAATAAACTTCATCGACCTTTGGTTGAAATATTTTCGAATATTCTTTTCCATTGTTAAAAACAAAACATCTACAATCAAACACTTTCAGATGTTTGGCATTAGGGTATCTACCAACCAAAAGCTCATAAGGAGTTTTCTCATGGTGTTTGTTTATCAAGCAACTGTTTTGAGTGTAGCATCCTGTATTTATAGCTTTAACACAATAAATTTCACTTTCAGTGTCAGCTAGCACTGTTCTTGCAGCTTCTTTAAGGGTTATATTCTTCCTTTCATCAAAACCATTTTGTTGTGGTGTCCTTACTGAATATAGTTGATGTTGTATACTTTTGCAGGAACAAAACTCTTTTATCTACTGGATCAAAAATTCAGTATCATGGCCTGTTCAGATTGTAGATACCTTGTCATTTTCATGACTTAAAGCATGTTAAGCAAGTTTTGTATCTCCACCCTAGCACCATATTTTTGTTTCAGAAAGACAACCCATGTAAATCTAGAGAAGTCATCTACAACAACTTGACCATACTTCTTGCGTGCATAACTAGTCGCAGATGATTCAAAAAGATCCATGTTTAAAATTTGTAGTGGTCTAACACATTAATGTCTGGTTTTGGATTTGAAAGAGGCTTTGTATTGTTTTCCAATTAACAAGCAGAGAAGACACCATCCTTTCTGAATGTTGTTTTAGGTAATCCAACCACTTAACTCCTTCTTGGCAATTTTGTTCAGAGTTTTGAAATTCAAAGTGACTCATTCTCTTGTGCTATAACCAGTATTATTTAGTGGGACCTGATTGACTCACCATGAGACATTCTTTAGTTGTGACAGATGTCCAATCAGCGACATATAGACTTTTTTTCCGCCTAGCAACCAAGATTGTATGCTTTGACTCATTGTCAATCAATTTATAGAATTTCAATTTTATCTTCACCGAATATCCCCTATATGCAAACTGGCTCATTCTTAGAAGATTATATTTCAATCCTTTAACATGTAATACGTTCGAGATTGTAAGGGATCCCAATTTGAAGTTGCCAAATCCTATAGAAGGATTTAATTCTCCTCCAACAAACCCGATGTTTGGTCCAGTATCACATACTCAATAATCGACCAAGTTTGCTTTGTCTCCTGTCATGTGCTTTCCGCATCCACTATCAAATAGCCATTGAGCCTTAGTGCAAGAAGTGTTATGCAAAAAACATGAAACAGGAGTTAGGTTCGTGCCTCAGTAACAGAACCACTTAGACTAAACGTTCTTCCTGTGGGAATCCAATTCTGAATGGATTTCTTAGGAGTAGGTGTTTGTCTACTTGGAACATAAGGAGGAATTCTAGAATCATCTGATCTAAGATCGATCTCCCTTCTTTGAGTGTTCCTTGGTGTTCCTCGTGGTGGCTTTAGAGACCTTTCAGGTTTATGAGTTTGTTTTTCAGCAAACTTAGTCTTCCTGGCCGAGTTTCTTCTAGCCCTGGCATTCAGTTTTTAAGTGGCTTGGGATTGCTTCCACTTCTGATAATTGCTATAAGCAATTCTATCTTTCCACCATCGTTCTTGTCCTTCCTTATATTGTTGCATGAGGACCTTCCCATTAGCACGATAACCAATACCATTTCGAGCGATATTGGCTTTTCTGAACACGATTTTCAGCAACCTTACTAGTTTCTGCATCATCCCTATATCCATTGAATGGTACAACGGGAAACACACCGTGTCCAACAATACTTACTTTCCTAGTAATACAACATTATGGATGATCACAAGTCTGAGGATCATGTTTCTTTTCAGAAACTTTTTCCACAAGTTTCTTTGTGACTTGTTGTTCCTTCAAAGGTTTGGCCGCAACTGCCTTTCCTTTGTCAAGAAACTTAGATTTCTGACCAATGCTATAGGTTTCATTGAAACTTGTATGTTGACATTTTACAAAAGTCAACCTTCCATCACTCTTTTTCAGAGGAGTGGAGCAACTTGATTGAGCATCAAGTCCAAGTCCTCTTTTCTCATAAGGGTCTCTCAGATAATATTGAACCTCCGTAAGTGTGTCACTAGCTTTGACAAATGATTTGAAGGAAACCTCTTTCTTTTCTGAGTTCATCATTTTCAGAAAGAAGCTTCTTCAATTTTTCATTTAGCTCATTCCAGGCTAGCTCATGAGAATTTTCATTCTCCAATATTTTGAGATATAAGTGATACTATTTCAGGTCCTTTCCCTCATATACCTTGGTCAACTTAGAAACTTCTTTTTCAAGAGTTTCTTTGTTTTCTTCCAGAACCTTGGTCTTAGATTCAACAACCAAGAATTCTCTTTCATATCGATCAAGTTCACTCTTGACCAATTCCAAATCCTTGATATCGTCATCATCACTTTCATAGTAAAAGAATTGTGATGTATTTATTACCTCATCAGCCATAAGGCATTCTTCAAAGTCTATTAAATCTCAGCAACTCCGCACAAATCATTCTCTTTTGGCCAAAGTCGATCATCGTGAGTAATATCGCACAATTCTGGTGATAATATTATTGATTCTTCTACGTCTTCATCCTTGGAATCTGACTCAATATCCAAAGCAACAAGTTGAATTTGAATCTTCTTTCTCTCTTCAGTGAGCAAGGCCCTCTGAGTCCTTTTGAAAGTTCTTCTCTCCTTTTTGTCACCCGTCTTAAGTTTATTGAAAGCAGGAAAATCATGTTTTAAGTGGTCGGGTTTCTAACAAAAGAAGCAGATGGCATTTCCAATTTTAGCGAGTTCAGTACTAAAAGATTTCTGAGCGGGGTTGTTCAAAAAGTTGTTCATTTTGATTTTCTTGTACTGATGGTAGTTTGTGCCGAGATGCCTTTTCAGCTTCTCCTTTGCTTTTCTCGGCTCACATATTTCTTTATATGATGCACAACAAGAACATTTTCTTCAAGCACTTCCTTGGTATCCTTCTTTTCAGAAGTACCTTGTGTGACTAGAGCAACACTTTGCAACTTTTTAGCTGCAACCAATCCTCATTGGGTTGTCTCATAGTTCTTAGTGGCTAAATGTGAAAAGAGTTTCACTAGAGTGATTTTTGGCATATCCTGGTTAAAGTAGAAATACTGTGTGTGTTCCCAATTTTGGTTCAAAATTCTGACAATGGTTTTCACCTTCTCAGAATTCGAATATATGTCACTTTCTCCAAGTGCAACCATATCACTCATGAGAGTAGTAAATCGAAAATCAAGTTCTTCCAGAGTTTCAGTGGGACCCTATTTGATGTTTTGGAACTTCAATTTCAGAACTTCAAACTTGTTTTCCATGGTTATCTCAGTTCTAGCACAGATTCCTTCAATCAATTTCTAGGCAACTTTCGCCGTGTTTGCACAACACAATTTGCACTGTATATGCTAAGGTGTCGACCAAATGATGATGTTCGATGTCCAGAGTTCACGAGGTTTTTCTTCATCTCAACTTGTCTAGTAGCAACACGACCACTATCACTAGTTGAAGTGTCACTACCTTCAACATCAACGTTTCTCCGACCATCAGAGACTATGACTTGTCTGAGCTGTCTGATTTTAATTGGTCCTTCCTTGTTGACATAGATCATCTCATCACTGATAGCTTCAAGATGCAACAATCATGTTTTACTTCAATTTCTCATAATTCTTGGGCTTCAGAACCGGACCATCATTCAGAGACATACCTGCACACTTAACACACAAATTAAAACTTTCTTGGAAAGCGACAAAAACCTTTTCCTATATGGGGGATCGAGGTTCAGTGCAGAAAGCTTGGGAACCTCCTGCTCTGATACCACTTGTTGGTCCAGATAACGACAAAGGAAAAGACTAGAGGGGGGGGGAGGGGAGGGGGAATAGTCTTTTCAAACATTTGTTGATAGACACTATTTCTGAAATACTGGTAGGTTTCGGATACTTAAATTTCAGAGAGCGGAAGACTTAAGCGATAGATAAATGAGATTGTGCTTTGCAGTAGTAAATGTGTGTGTATGTTATGCTGGAATGTAAATACAGGATAAGTAAATAACACATCAAGTATAGTGGTATCTGGAGGTGGTGTAATCCTCCAATTAATTGAATTCACTAGAATAGACAATTGAATTCTCCCTACAATATATCTTATTCTAAGATCCCTACCAACAGATGGTTCCCAATCAAATGTTCCCCCTGAGTTGTTCCCTAGCTCCAAGAGCCAAGTACTTCCTTTACTCAAATAACGTTGGAGCTATTCCTTGATTTTCCCTTGATGGTGTTGCTTGTGAGTTAATTGTTAGGAAAGCTTCTCGTATAACTTTTCAGCTATATTTTCAGAGAGCTTAGAAGAGATAACACTACTTGATACACTTATTCAATGTATGGTTGGTTCTCTTTTACTGACCTAAATAATTGGTATCCGTTATGGAGAATGAGCTTCAGAAAGGGTATCCGAAAGTTCAACTCTTTCACGTAACAATCTCTTGTTATAGGTTCAGGACACTTAGATCTACTATTGATTCTTCAAGCTTATTAATCGCAACAGAAAGCTTGTAGAATTGTATTTAGATACCTAAGAGAATACTTTGCTTGGTAAGAAGATATGAGCATAGTGTGTGTGTGTGTGTATTTCTCAGCTTCTAAGTGGTGATATTTATAAATGAATATTAGATTCGTTTGAATAGTATCCGTTAGACCTTCTCAAAATTCAATCCGTTGATATCTCAAAATGAGTACTCAGAAGTCACTTTCTCATTTTTCAAAGAGGACAATGCATTGAGCAACTTTCCAGCTGGTGTAATTAATGCACTATACTTAATCTTGTCCTGTAATCTCAACAGACACATTAGCCTTTCAGAAAGCTAGCATGCTCCTATACTCGGAGATTTCATATGCTCAGAGATATGTTGTGTGCAACATATGCACTATACAATATACATTCTGATCATGGTCTATCTGAGGACACTTAACCTTATGTCTTCATAACCTTGTGCGATCTCCAGTCTTTCAATCTTCAATTAAAATCCATTGCTAGGATCCTTCTTCATGGCCTTCTTCGAATATAAAATTACATTCAGAGTCCTAATAATACTATTACAAGTTATACTAGACTAACATACTAAGTGATTTCCTCTTTTACAATGTTCAAGTGAACTAAGAGTACTGGTCACCCTTTCTATACGAAGATAAGTCATATGGTGATTGATCAAAAATACTAACAGATATTCCTAACACATATGTTTTGCAGATGACCTTATGCTCTTCTCACATGGTGATGCCGGCTCGGTCCGGCTCCTAATGTACGAATTCAAGCCTTCTCGAAGGCTATGGGAAAATTTGACAAAGACTAAGGTCTTTTTATGGGAGAGTTATAACACTGGAGCGGGCGCGTATCCTTGCTGCAACAGGATTCGACTCTGGTACCCTCCCTATTCGATATCTTAGTGTTACCCTATCTCATAGGAGATTGACGGAAGCTCAATACCATTCACTTATTACACGAATTGATGGTCGAGTTTCTCACTGGTCCACGAGACTATTGGGCTATGTTGGACTGGAGCAGCTTATTCGGAGTGTTATCACATCGATCACAACTTACTGGCTGCAAGTTTTCCCAGTCCATTGATCATTTGTTCTTCCAATGTCCCATTACATTTGCAATCATGAGGCGTGGATTGAATTGGATGAACATGGCGACCCCGTAGCTGAATTCATGGCAGAAGCTCCTCCAGTGGTGTCGTCGATGATGTGCCAAGGGAAAAGGCCGACTGACCTATGTGTTTCGCATAATGCTAGCAGAAACGGTATACTACATCTGGGAGATTACAAATGTGAGCCTTTTTTAGAATAAACCTTGGGAACAAGTGGTTTTCCGCTCCATTACACAAGCAATTCTTTTCCGATGCTGGACGGGGAAGGTGGCAGGTTTGATTTCAACATACATAGATTAGAAGCAAGTTTATATTGTAATTTTTCGTTACATAGCTAGTTTTGAGCTTGGATTTATTCAGCCCCTAAAAGTACTGACATTGTTTTGGATTAATAAGACAGGTTCTATCGTTCCAAAAAAAGAAAGAAATTAATCGATACGATGGTTTTAATGAGTTAGATGATAGTTTTATGATAATTTGTTTTAGTTTTAAGTGATACTTTAATATTAATCAGTAAATCAACTGTAAATAAGTCTAAAAATTTCATGTATACCATTAAAACATCAATAAACAAGTTTAAAATAAGCTACTTGCAACATTAAGTTATTACAATATTGGTGAAGCAAATGCAAGCAGAGATGTTATGACTAAACTTATTGGTGAACTTAGACACTATGTTGTTTGTTGCTTCAATACTGTAGTAACACATTTGAGAGACATAATCATCAAACTCACGATGTTATCATAAGTAGTTGCTTAAAAGATAAAATAGTAACGATTCTTTTTAAAAATATCACGGTCATGCTTAAACGAATAAAAAAGTATGAACATGAAATACAAGCTAAAAAAACAGCAACATTGATTCTTAGAATTATAAGAGTGTATTCTAAGACGATAATAATGCCTCTTATAACCATAAAAAAATCAGGAACATGCAACACTAGCTAAAAGTAATAATACTAATTCTTAAAATAATAATGATGTTTTTTAAAACTATAACAATGATTCTTAAAACTATAACAATACATAATAATGTGAAACGAGCTACAAATAGTAAAAAAAACAAAAAAACACAACACAAGCGAAAAACCTAAATTTGATGCTTAAAACAATAACAATACATCTTAAAACCATAACAAATCAGAAAAATGCAACACAAGCTAAAAACCACAAGAATAGTTGTTAAGACTGTAATGTATAGACGAATTTGTTGTATAGATCTTATATGTTTTTCAGATCTGAACAGATTTTGGTGAATGATTTTCAAATCTGGCAAGCTAGCCTCTTCATCATTTTTGGATTTGTGAATTTGAACATTATAGCAACTGGATCTAAAAGTTTTAAGCATCAAGTCATGAAAATTGAATAAAAAATTATGAAACACACACAAAACACCCATAAAAATATACACAAAACTCGGAAAAGATAACAAACACACGCATAAAAAAAGAGGTTTTTACCTGATTCACGTCCAAGTAAGCTATTTAGTTGAAATCCGGTGGAAACGATGAAAATCCGACGAGAAAACAGTAGATCGAATGAGAGAAACTCGCAAAACATACACAAACACATTTTACTATTTGTTGGTCCAGATAGAGCAGCAAAGGAAAAGACTGGAGGGGGGGGGGGGGAAAAAATGTTTTTAAAATTTTTT
>JAYMSP010000420.1:0-52710 GCA_036897095.1 Plantago elongata
CAGTTTTTACAGTCCCGCCCCCCCCCCCCCCCCTGATGATTAGACCCCAACTCCAACACCTAGTGTATATCCAACCATGGGGAAACGGGGAAACTCCTCTTGTTCTTCCGACCCTGATTGAAAACGTAGGCGGAGGATCGATGCCTCCTAGAGAACCTGGTGTCTGGTTCCCGGTTATTAATGTGGTTAGTATGAAGATTATCATCTGGAACATCAGGGTTGGAGCAAGAGAGGAACTCCTTGAGGCCCTTCGTGTCTACATAAGACATCATAGGCCTTTGGTGACTTTTATCACAGATACACGCATGGGTTATGCTAGATAAGTGGAAGTGGTGCCTACTCTGGGTTACCCAAATCGGCTTATGATGACTCGAAATGCTAACTCTCCACAAGTTGGGGGTTGTTGGGTACTATGGGATGCGAACAGAGTTGATATCAATCTCCAGGAAGCTATCGCATTTTCCACTTCATGATCATCTCTCCTAGGCAGCCTCTACCAATTGAGTTAACTGCAGTCTATAACAACCCTACCCCAGAAAATCAGAATCAGGTATGGGATCATTTAAGAAATCTAAGCAACAGAGTTACCAATTCTTGGATTGTTGCTGGAGATTTTAGTGCATTCCTTAATATACATGAAAAATCTGGAGCTAAAAACCTAGTAATAGAAGAATGCATGATTTTGCTAGATGCTTGCTTGATTGTGGTCTATTTGGTTTAGGTTTTGTTGGAAATAAGTTCACTTGGTCTAATAGAAGATTTAACTCTACCTTTGTTACTGAAAGACTTGATAGAGCATGTGGAAACTTCAATTGATTAGAAACTTTCCTAATACTATTGTTAGAAACCTAATTGATTCTACCTCTGACCATAAACCCTTATTGATTGATACTAGAACTAATATTACCTGTAGATAGAACTAGGAATTTTAGATATGAGAATATCTGGAATAAAAGCAATTTGTTCAGAGATAAACTTTCTAATTTCTGGCGCCAAAATGATAAAGATAATTTAAATTTTGCCGACACCTGCAATAAACACTCCAAAACTGCCATTTCTTGGCCTCTCAGGGACCTTCATGACTTAAATGTCAAACTTAAAGAGCTTAGTAAGGAGCTTGAGATTATTGATAGAAAATTACATACTAACCCTAGTTTTTTTGGTCCTGAAGAAATTAATATTAGAAAGCAAATCAATGATTTACTTCTAAAGAAAAAAAATTTGGAACCAAAGAGCTAAGAGAAACTGGATTCAAGGCATGGATTAAAATACTAAATTTTTTCATGCTATAGCCCCTAATCAAAGGATGAAAATATGATTAAAGTATTAAGGATAGAATGGTAATCCAATTTTTGAGAATAAAAAAATTTGTGACTTGTTTCATGATTTTTTTCACTAATCAAAGTTCTTCTAGTAATCCTAGTTTTTTCAAATTTGTTAATGTTAAAACCAACAAAATTGATCAGTCTGATAATGATATACTTATCAAAGATGTTAGTAAGGATGAAATAAAGCATGATATGCTCTCCATTAGGATAGATAAAGCTCATGGGCCTGATGTACTAGGAGCTGGTTTTTATCATAATTATTGGGATATCATAGGTGACAAAGTTTGCAATATGGTCCAGAATTCCTTTCTTATTAATGTTTTGGAAGATTCTATTAACCACACTATTTTAATCCCTAAAACTAAGGATGCTAACACAGTTCAACAGTTTAGACCTATTATTTTATGCAATGTTGCTTATAAAGTCATATCCAAACTTCTGTTTAATATACTCAGACCTCTTATGGACAAGTTAATATCACCTTTTCAAAATGGTTTTGTCCCTGACAGACAAATTAATGATAGCATAATGTTGGCTCATGAAATGCTTCTTACTATGAACAAGAAAATGAACTCTAAACAATACTACATGGCTCTAAAATTAGATGTGGAAAAAGCTTATGACAAGATTGAATGGAGCTTCGTTACTTTAGCTCTTAGTAAAGCCAATTTTCATCCTAAATTCATAAGAATTTTACTTGCTTGTGTTACTTCTGCTTCCTTTTCTGTCAGAGTTAGTGGTATAAAATCTAAAACTTGGAAACCTAGTAGAGGTTTAAGGCAAGGAGACCCTCTTTCTCCTTACTTGTTCATAATCTGTCAGGATCTTTTCATAGCTAAGCTCATGCAGAAAATCAATGCAGGTAAAATTGACACTTTAAAAATTGAAAAAATGGTACTTCTATACCTATTTTATGCTTTGCTGATGTCGTATGCTTTTTTGCAAAGCTAATAAGAAATCTACTAATAACCTTATAATTAGTCTTAAAGATTATGCTAAAGCTGCTGGTCAAAGTATTTGTTGGCACAAATCTATGATTCTTTTCTCTCCCAACACTACTATTAGACTTAATTAGGAAATCACTATAAAATGAATGCAACTTATAATAAAAGGAAAGATAAGTATCTTGGCTTATCTTTCTTTTTAGGTCACAAAAAAGTTCGAGTTAATAAATGGTATAATAGGTTCCTCTCTTATGCAGGAAGAGTTGTGCTTACTCAATCTGTTTCTAATACTATTCCTAATTATACTATGTCTTCTTGTCAACTTCCTGCTTCTTGCTTTGTTAGAATAAACTCTATTAATAAGCATTTCCTTTGGAATCACTCCCCTACTTCTAAAGGTAATCATAAAATTAGTTGGACTAGAGTTTGTACTAATAAGAATGTGGGAGGTCTTGTTATCAGGAGCCTTGAAGCTTTAAATTATGCCTATCAGCTTAAACTTCTTTGGAACATGTTAATAAAACCTGACACTATGGCTAAAGTTTATAAATAAAAATATTTTCCTGATCATGATCTTTTGGATGCTAACTACAAATCTTCTCATAGTTGGCTTTGTAAATTCATGATTAGGAGGAAATCTCGGTTTAAACAACTTATTGGTAAAAAAATAGGAAATGGCAAAAACACTAATCTGGAAAGATACTTGGCTTAATAAAAAGAAACTGGAAGATTTCTCAAATCTTACTACTAAGAACTTTACTCATGTTGCTAATTTTATTGAAAATGATAACTGGAATTTAGATAGATTAAAAACCTTGCTTCCTGATAGTCTAGTGGTTGAAATTGAATGATACCCTCTATGTAATTTAAGCAAGAATGATAGTAATATATGGCCTCACACCAGCTCTGGTAAGTTCTCTTTGAAATTTGCTTACAATCTTATTAATAGTCTAAATAATAATGGACTTAGTTGGCCTTGGCATAGAATCTGGAAAATTAAAGTTCTACCTAAAATCATATTATTCCTTTGGTTGGCTCTTCATAATAGACTTCCTACTGCTGCTAGATTATATAATCAAGGTAGACTGGATAGCAAAATCTATAGCATGTGTAAACAGGAAGATGAAATTCTGGAACATATTTTCTTTCAATATAGAAGTTTTGACAATTTTAGATTATGCTTTCAGGATAATAAATGCAACATTAATTTTACCAGTTTTTTCTTCAATCTTAAGCAGAACTCTTATTGCCAGATTAATCTCATCCTGGGAGCCTGGATTATCTGGAATAACATAAGCAAATTCATTTTTAAAAAATAAGCCTATAGATAATAAAAGCATGCATAAACAATTTATAAATCTGCAGAAACATATACATATACTTTTTTCTAATAGCATTTGCCCTAGTAAGAATGTTTACTGTGGTTGGAGACCTTTAAATGATAGTATTTGTATTAACACTGTTAGAGCGGCTCTTGGTAAATCATGCCATGCAGGTGTAGGGTGTATCATAAGGGGGAAAGATGGTAGTTTTTTAAGAGCTGCTTCATCTTATGTTGGTATCACTTGTAACAATACTGCAGTGATCATGGCTCTCAAACAAGGAATTGCCCTGGCTGAACAACTGGAAATTGAGGAATACACTTTACAAACTGACTCTAAATACACCTTTGATTGCATTTGCAGGGATCAAGAACCAACTTTGATGCATCAGGATCTAGTGCAGGAAATTAGAAGAAAATTTTGAGACGGATGCAAGGAAAAAGATGCAATTGATATATAGAAAATATAATAAAACTGCTGATCTTCTTGCTAAAATTGATAATGGATATCATTTTGAATCTTTTAAACATTATGGTTGTTTTGATTCTCATTCTTCAAATTATCTTAATCTTAAGAGTAGCTTGTTAATTTGGGATATTAGTCTGCAATAGCTCGATTTGTATCTTAGTGATCGAAATAATGTGATAAGATCGGAGAATGTATTTTGATTAAAGTTTAATGCTATATTTATTTAGAAAAGGAAAAAGAAGTTTCTTCAAGCGTGACGCACGGGTATTGAAAGCTTGTGGATTCCTTATACGACCAAAAAGGACAAAGATACGTGAAATGTGATGATGGCATGAGCAGCACACCAGACCTGGGTGGTTGTTGTGGGTTGAGCATCAAGTACTAGTATAATTAGTATAATGTCTGCCCTCCCCACGCCATTGTCACACTTTGAAAATACATGAACTAGTAAAATTATAGTTATTCCGTATTCGTCTGGATAATAATTTCCCGTATTATCAATTTTAACAAACTTATTAAACAATGTTCTAACTTTTTATCTTGATATTTTTGCCCATCACCAATTCAATTTTCCTATCAAGTATATTTAAATGTTAACGCACTTATATTATTTTATAAAACTTGCAACTTTACAAATAACTCGGTGGACCACTATTATTTTATATACAACTATATAATTACTCCACCTCAATTTCAATTTCTCCATTTCTTTTTAAGACGTTCAACTTTGAATTTCTTATCCCTTAAATAAATAAATAAACAATTACTTATTCAACCTTCTTCTACCGACAAAGAAGTGCGATTCAGTTGTTAAGTCACTCCCCTTCTAATTAATAGGTCGGGAGTTCGAGACAACTTTAGCCGTTTAAAAAAAATCCTCCTTTTACTTTGTCACTATATCTTCATTCTCCTACTTTATTCACAAATCTCCTTAAACTTCTATTTGGGTCCGTGAAAAGTTGAACTTGAAACAAATGGAGTCTTTTCTTTCCTACCGTGTATTAATGATGTTATATGTGAACTCATGGTACTTGAGTGTGTTATACAGTGTAACATATAATATATAGTATTATAAAACAATCGCATATCATATACATCATCGTAAGGTATAATTTAATTATTATTAAAAAAAGTTACAGGTATTTAATTTTTACCGTTATAAAATGAAAGGAAAAACTATCCAGAAACAGTAATTACTAAGGTACAAAATTATGCTTCCAACAAAAGAGACTATCAAGGTCCCAGTTCCCACTGTCGCTTTCTTTGCTTTCTCCTTCCGTCTAGAGATTCGTGCACACTGCACGAAAACACCAGAACAACCGACCGCCAAGATCACTTCTCCCAAACTCCCACACCATAAAAACAAACTCAAATCTCCACTCTCCTTCCTCTCTCTCACACTCATCAGTCAAACTATCACTTTCACACTCTCCAATCATGGACGGAGAGCGACCAGAAACAGAGCTCATCTCCATCCCTGCCACCCCACGCGCCTCCACGCCGGAGATACTCACCCCCACCGGCCACCGCTCCCCTCGCCGCGACGGAGGAACTGCCAAGTCATGGACTCCCACTTCCTTCATTTCGCCCAGGTTCTTGAGCCCCATTGGGACGCCTATGAAGAGGGTGCTGGTTAACATGAAAGGCTACTTGGAGGAAGTGGGCCATTTGACCAAGCTTAATCCGCAAGATGCTTGGTTGCCTATTACTGAGTCGAGAAATGGGAATGCTCATTATGCTGCTTTTCATAATTTGAATGCTGGGATTGGGTTTCAGGCCTTGCTTTTGCCTGTTGCTTTCTCTTTTCTTGGATGGTAAGGCTAAAGATTTCATTTTTTTCACTTCTTGGTTTTTTTTTGTGTCACTCACGCTTCTTTTCATATAAAATTTTCAGCCTTTTCACTTCTTCAAATTTTATTGTTTTTGGATATGAAGTGGGTGATTAATGTTATTACTACTGCATTTGTGTATATTCTGCTCTTTGCTGTTTCTAAGTATACCCTGTTTTGGGTATTGTTCAAGATTGGGAGATTGCTACTAGTACTATAGTACTACAAGGTGAAGATTTGGTTTGAAATTTTGTAGTATTTGGTTCGGATTTTTCATCTACTTTTCCTGTTTAGGGAGACTTTTTTTAAGCTGATTCGTACTGTTTTATTAGCAATTTTAATTTTTGGACTGGTAGATGTTGAACAGGTGCCTTTTATTTTTGGATTTTATTGAGAAAAAATCAAGTAGGTGAGTTGTGTCTCTTTCGGATCTTGATGTGTTTCCTTGCTTTTACCCTAGTGCTATTATCATGATTTTGGTTTAGAATTTAAAATTTTAAGATGAGAATTATATTGTCATTTATTAAGCAAATAGCAAATAACATACTTTAGACTTCTGCTTTTGAGGGAAATGTCATTAGGTCTGGGTCCTGATGTTACTTTTGTTTCATCTTTTCATAATTGAGGCAACTGGCAATTGCTTTATGTGTGAGTGTGACCAGAATTCATTTGAAATTTCGAATTGCCTTGAGGATTGTGATTTAGCTCTTTCTGCTTCACAAACTATGCAGCTATTGAACCTTGATGGTGTTGAGATTTCCTACTTGTGTGATACCGTTCTTTACAACATAAAGGACTGATGTTTCACTCCTGCAAACAATATTTACCAGGATCTAAGAACGTCCGTTTACTAATGAAATGGTCTTTAAAAAATAAAATTCAATTGTTTAATGTCGCATTCATGTGCACTCACAAATTCGACGTAGAGCTACGAAGTTGAATATGTGACCAGTGTCTGAATAACTTTAAGTATGCCATTGTCAAGTAGAAAAGAAGTATGCAGCCATCCACCTTTTAAAGGAGATGCGCCTTCGCATAGCAGCCTATGTCGACTGTCATTCAATTTCACAGTTTATTCAACTGTGCTCCCCCCTCAACATGTTGCTAGTTTTCATTCTTGATCTGAAGTACCTTGAATATGATCGTGCAGGAGCTGGGGAATAATCTCATTAACCATTGCCTATTTTTGGCAACTATACACACTATGGGTTCTTGTTCAACTCCATGAAGCAGTTCCAGGGAAGCGTTACAACAGATATGTTGAACTTGCACAAGCGGCATTCGGTGAGTTCATATATAACGACAACAAGTCTGAGCATAACACAATTGATAGCATAAGATTTTTTATTGTATACACTTTCATTTATGATGTATTTGCTTCTTTTCTTTTAGGGGAACGATTAGGTGTCTGGCTTGCTCTCTTTCCAACTGTTTACCTCTCTGCCGGAACTGCAACCGCTTTAATTTTGGTTGGAGGGGAGACCATGAAAATGTTCTTCCAGATAGTGTGTGGTCCACTTTGTTCATCAAATCCTCTAACTACTGTTGAATGGTATCTGGTGTTCACATCCCTTTGCATCGTACTATCCCAACTCCCGAATCTCAACTCCATTGCGGGGCTTTCACTTGTTGGTGCTGTTACAGCCATAACATACTCCACTATGGTGTGGGTGCTCTCTGTGAGCCAGGCTAAGCCACCCACTATTTCATATGAACCAATTCAAATGCCTACTGCAGCAGCTTCATTATTCTCCTTCTTGAATGCACTTGGTATCATAGCATTTGCATTCCGAGGCCATAATCTAGCCCTCGAGATTCAGGTACTTCCTCTCTTCTATATTGCACATGCTAGTCACACAGACTAGTCACAATGTGCTAGGTTTATTTATTTTTAATTTGCAGCAAAGCAGTGTGGGTTATTTACAAATGACTTTAACACCTTCAGTAAAGAAGTGCCACTGTGAATAGTTTGCATACACGAAACATCTGAGAACTTTAGCGTTGGAAGGTGAATTATACACTAGAGCTGTTATTAATTCACATCATCTGATAATTTTCAGGCAACAATGCCATCAAGCTTTAAGAAACCTGCGCATGTGCCAATGTGGAGGGGAGCAAAGGTTGCCTACGTCTTCATTGCAATGTGTGTGTTTCCAGTCGCCATTGGAGGTTACTGGGCTTATGGGAACCTTGTAAGTCTATTACTTGTATATTGTTTTTTTGCCCTTTTACAATATGATGGCCTTAAAACCAAAAGTTCCATCACACAACATTTCCTCACTCAGGATACGCCTTAAAGTCAACTGTTTCTGATTATTGCAGATGCCATCTGGAGGAATGCTGAGTGCAATTTTCGGATTTCACAGCCACGACATCCCTCGAGGACTTCTAGCAGTGACATTTCTTCTTGTTGTTTTCAATTGTTTGAGCAGCTTCCAGATTTACTCGATGCCCGTCTTTGACAGTTTTGAAGCTGGCTACACCAGCCGCACCAATCGACCTTGCTCAATTTGGGTTCGCTCGGGTTTCAGAGTGTTCTACGGATTTATCTCGTTACTTATCGGCGTGGCACTTCCGTTCTTGTCTAGTCTTGCGGGTTTATTAGGAGGGCTTACTCTTCCAGTCACATTTGCGTACCCATGTTTCATGTGGGTTCTCATTAAGAAACCTACCAAGTACACCTTCAATTGGTACTTCAATTGGATCCTAGGCTGGTTGGGTATTGCTTTTAGCTTAGCCTTCTCCATGGGGGGTATTTGGAGCATGGTCAACACTGGACTCAAGCTCAAATTCTTCAAGCCAAACTAATGACAACCAAGTTGCTCTTCTTTCCACTACCTAGTTTGGGTTTGATCACTAAGGTTTTGATCCTATGGTTTGATCAGTAGCATATTAAGCATATGTTATCCTATGGTTTTGATCCTAGCAAGTGTTGTTTGAAAATTTTGCCTGTAAATTATTGTTTGTAATCTCAATGTGAGCTATCTTTTCAGTTTTCATGGGACGTATAGAATTTGAGTGGCCTTTTTTAATTAAAATTGAATTTTTTTTGTACAAAATATTCAATTTGGGTGGGGATAAGTCCACTCCGACACGACAGTATAACAAAGCTAATTTCCAAATGCAACATGTCACCCTTTAAGGGTTCAAATCTGTCATGTAGCACTTGACAATCACATCCTTTGAGAATCTCAAGAGCAATAGAGTTGGGTGTCTACCCTCTATATCAATTTTAACCTGCGAAGATATTGTTATAAAATGATACATTTTTACTAACGTAAGACATTTACAAAGTGTAAGACATTTATACGATCAATGATATTTTGCATTCATAATGCAAACCACATTCCATAATACTCAGTTCCAAACCATGCATCATAAGTGAACAATTAAGAGCAAGCATGAACGATTAAAATACCGCTAGCTCGATTGAAAGCACGGCAAGTACAGCACGCTTAGTCTTATAATACATCAGTCAAGTGAAATGTAGCTTAATACCTGTGATGGTAATTCAAAGTAGGTTTCAGTTTCGCTTTTTCAGGTTCACTAGTAGCGGATCCAGCTTATGAGTAGTTAACCCAAAAGTATCAACATTGCCTTCCTCTCCATCCTTGAGTTTCCATTCAAAATCTTGAACAAATCTCCCAATTGCTACGCATGAAATCAACATTGCTTGGAGTGCACCTGCACAAACTCTCTTTCCGCCACCAAAGGCTAATGTCTTATGAAGCTCTAGTGTATCGTCTTTGTCATTAAGGAACCTCTCTGGGAGCCAGTCCTCTGGATCTTTCCATATTTCCCTGTCCCTATTGCACCCATAAATGTTGATGGCAATCTGCAAGGAGCCAACCATAGTTATTCCGACTTTTTTAGTTTCCAAAAGGTAAAGGAATATCAAGGGTTAATGAAATAGTAACAACCTCACTGCCTTGTGGAATGCTATATCCTCCTATTTGAGAATCTTCGTCGACATATCGTAATGGAACAATGGGAACCGGACTATGCTTTCTCAATGTTTCATGGAAAACAGCAGACAAGTATGGAAGTTGGCACAGTTTCGCCTCTGTAAGTTCTTCAGAGCCACAAACTTTTTGAATCTCCTTGAACAAACGATCCTGATACGAGAAAAAAGAAAAGGCAATGCCGCTCATGGGGGATGTTGAACAATAATTAGGTCTAGAACTACATGCAAAAGACACACCTATGTTATCATTAAAATGCAACTCTTATAGGACACGAAAAGGTCATTTGCATGAAAACAATGGGGCATTGTAAACCATAAAAAATGAGTTATCTGTAACTATTCTAAATGTAAATGCACATATCTTAAGATACAGGTAAGGAGGGAGTAAATTCACCTGTTTTTCAGGATTTCTAGAAAGTTCGTACATGGCCCATTCGGTGGCGATCAGCGTAGTATCCGATGCTTCAATTATGACTTCCCATATCAGCATGAGTATTTGTTGGTCAGACAATGTAGTTGCTGCTTCAGCCACCAAATGGTCTAGATAACAATTAATTGCCTGTCATGAGATCTGCCATAAGTAACAAAAAGGAGGAAACTAGCAGAAAACGTGATTCAAATAAGCTCAACATTGAGGGGAAAATAATACCTCTCCAGAAGCTATACGTTTCTTCTGTCCATCGATAAGAGCTTCCATAACTGCTTGCCTACGAGTATGCATTCGCTGAATTTTCTCCTCAAACTTTTTGTTTGGAATCCATTTCAAGTATGGGAAGAAATCCCTCCAATCCACGTCAATAGCACCTTCCATTGGGTCACATACCAAAATCTTGAAAATTTCCGCTCTTGACAAAGTAGCCCCTAGTTTCTCCACATAAACAGATTCAAAGTCCTGTCCTATAGCCTATAAAAATTTAAAGCAGTAGACAGAATAAATCGATATGATTCAATGTTCTACTTCAAGACAGATTTTACATAAATGGCAATTCTTAAAACTCACTTCTTTCACGGATAATCCGAAAAGTTCAGACTGAAAGCTTTTCCTGAAATTGAGAGCTTCAGTAGGGTGGGATTCCAGATGAGCATGGAATTGTTCAGAAACATTCTTCATCATGACTTCCCTATGAATACGATGCCGTTTCTGATTAAATTAACACCATTTATCAATAAACAATATCCTGGAGTGAGAAGTTTGTTATAGAAAGAAGCCATATTCATAATTCATTGTGAATGTGTAACATAACAAACCTGAGCATTCGGTCCTAAAGTACTTGTCAATAAATGTCGCTTTGCTTCCTTGTAGAAGTCATTGTAATCACTCATTGCAACAATACTTTTATCAGAAGTCAGTATCTTTAGAGCATTTGAAAGCTTTCTAGTTGAGATGGAGTTGTATCTAGCAACCATTGCCTAAAGCAAAACAAAGCAAATTTCAGACTATGCAAACGTCTTTCACTAACATGGTACTACGAAATAAGGACACAACATCCTCAAAACAGCCTATAAAGAACAGCTCAAAGCTTTTGCATGACAAGGACAGATAATCAAGCTCTCATATTTTGACATAATCTCAGAGATGGAGTGCTAACTACCAACTGATACACAAGCCAAAAGAATAGTTTGAGTACAATTTTCCGTCCAAACCAGAGAGAATAACAGGATCATTTTGAATACTGATACGGTTATACCTTTTCGATAACACTTACAAAACGGAAACTTGTTGCGTATTTACAATGTCAAAGAGCATTAAGAAATTATACCTCCTTGGCAACCTCGTTGGAGTTAAGGACTACCATGTTACTGGCCCCGGTCTGGATCGAATAAACCGGACCATATTCCTCAGCCCATTTTGTGAATGTTTTGTGAGGCTTCTTCTCCTTCAACTGCAGCAAGTTTCCTAACACTGGTAGGCCTGGCACCTCTGCATTCATAAACCATCATTAACCACAAATCAAAATCTCCTCATAAGCACACAACACAAACTCACAAACACAATCTTAAAGAAAGTAACAATTATTCCATCAAGACAACGAAGCATAGCTCGGTTGGTCACATCCAGGAACGGACCCACGTTGGTGCAAGGGACCGCAATCGCTGCCCCTCGATTTTTTACGTGAAGTTACCATTATACCCTCATATATAAATATTTACAACTCTATCTATAAATATGTGCGAAGAATTAGTACATATGTGAACTATGACTGACTGGTAAGGTGCTGAATGTTTGGTTCCTCACCTTTCTTTTTAGGTAATATTTCACTTTCAATATATTTTTAATTATCATTTTTCATTTTTTGTTTTTTTCTTCCTTCTTTTATTCTTATATATCTAATATTGTGTTTTTCTTTCTTCTTATGTTCTTATCTAATATTTCTCCCTCTTTTTATGTTCTTATGTAATATTTCACTTTTAATATATTTTTAATTATTATTTTTCGTTTTTATTTTTTCTTCCTTCTTCTATTCTTATACATCCAATATTTCCCCCTTTCAATATATTTTTAAGAATTATTTTTTCACTTTCATCCCAAATTTTTATTATTTACTTCATTATTCTTTATGAACACTTTTCATTTTTCTTTGAAAATTATTATCTTCATATATTATCAAACTTAAATTTATATTTAAATTAAATTAATATATTAATAAAAAACAATATTAATTTATAAATATTTTTATAATATCGCTACCTCTCAACTAATCGTCTACGTCCGTCCCTCACATCCAACTAATATGTACCGTTTAAAGAAGAAAAAAAAACAATAATTCCATCAAACTTTATAAAACTATACATAGCCTAAACCAGAACAAGCAAAAGGGCAAGACTAAAAAGCAAGATATGCTAACAAAACTTACTCGGTGGAAGAGCAGAATCACTATTTTTCTGGTAATGAGCTTTAAGGAAAAACAGAGTGATCCCACCAACAGCTACAGCTGGTGCTCCTACTGCAGCCACTATTGGCACATTCAGAATCGATTCCATTGAAACCCTTTTCAAGAAAAACCCAAAGATCAGACCTTTCGATCACTTCTCAAAGTGTCTGTAATATATAGAAAGTGTTAATCATGCCACTCTTAAGAAACTGGAGATTCTTCGGAGCTGATGCAAGAGAAACGACAAAGGTGTTGGCAGTCGTTTAGTGACAAGGCGTAGATGGGAATATGCGAGGTATGAATGTGAGTCACCATCAGATGTAAGAATGGAGTGGCTTTAATCATTTTTTCCCATTTGAATTCTGACAATCTTGCTTTTTTGGTATATTATCAAAATTTTTGGATCAAAAGAAACTTGTTTCGGGATTAGGCATATTTGAGCAAGAAAGATACTAAATATACACTTTTGGAGCTTTATGAAATTAGGACAGTCTGCTCTGATTCGCCATGTGATTTGCTTGGACTTTAAGAAAACATACGCAAGCAAGAAACATGAAATGGAAGATGACAAGGGCAAGACCAGTATAATGTATAATTGCCGCCCAAGAACAATTAAAAATCAGGATAAACGACAATGCTCTTTTTTTTAATACTAAAACACATAAATCCTAATATTTATAAGCTGCGCTTCAACTATATCAACTGTACTTGAACTGTTAGATAATCATAGTCGGCGATTTCATGGGAGTCTTAAATAAATACATAATTAAAAATTTAAAAACAAATTATCATACTAATATCAATACTTTAATTTTCTATTTTTATTTCATTTCAATCTCTCTTATTCTCTCTTTACCTCTCTTCTTCCTTCCTCTCTCTCTTTTTCTGATCATTTTTCCGGCGATATCTCCGTCGTCCGGTCGCCAATCTTAAATCCGATTGCATATTTGAGTAGTTTATGGCACGATCTACCTTACTACCGATTTCGTTTTTTCATTTGGTTGGTTTTTGAAACGGTTGGCCGGAATCGAAGCTTTTCCGGTTGTCTTCTTCGGCGTTAACTCCGCCGTCCGGCCTTAAATCCGATTGCATATTTGAGTAGCACATGTCTCGATCTACCTTTCTGCCGGTTTCGTTTTTTCTTTTGGTCAACATTTGAAACAGTTGGTCGGAATTCGGGCTTTTCCGATTTTCTTCTCCTGCTACACAACACATATAATTCATAACCTTGTTGTTTCCTCGATTTTCAGGTTTCTTCTATCGATTCTTTAGTTTTATTTGTTTTCCATTTGCTTTTGGTGATTTCTAGCTAGTAATTTCTCGTAACAGTATATTTTGTGAGAAATTGTTGATATTTGAGGTTTATTTGCGTACATGTTTAGCTGATAATTGTTGATGTTTGCGTGTTTGAAATCTATTAGTAATGTTGAATTGTTGCTGTTCATGATATGCTTCATTTATGTTGTTTTAGCTGTAATTGTTGATTGCTAAATGTAAATTGGTGATGCCTATGTTTTTGCTTCATTTTTTGCTTTGATTATTATGTTTCATTTTGCTTCGATTATTATGTATTAATGGTCTATTTTTATACTGTAATTGTTGATTGTTAAGGGTAAATTAGTGATGCCTATGTTTATGCTTTGATTCTTATGTATAAATAACATAATTTTATATTGTAATTGTTGATTGTTAAGGGTAAACTGGTGATGTTTATGTTTATGATTCATTTTACTTCGGTTATTATGCTTCATTGTTTATTTTAATTATGTATGAATATCATATGTTTATATCGTAATTGTTTATTGTTTAGGTAAATTGGTTATGCTTGAATATATGTATTTTATTTCATCTTTTGAGAAAAAAAATGTTCTTTAGGATTTTATGTAAATTGTTTATGTCTATGTATAAAATGTTGATGTTGGTTTTTTTTTTTTTTTTCATATAGTAGGTTTTCGTAAAAATGGTGGTTGAATGATTGATGATAAAGATGGAGGCGTGAATGGAAGAGTTGACGAACAATTCAAGGGTGTTTTTTTTTATCAAGGGTGAATGTAGTTTAGATATAAAGATTCTAAATTTTTTTGTATTGTTTCTTATGTAATACATTTATTATTGATGATGAAATTGATTTTATAAATATTGTGTTTTTTGACGATAAATAGCTTGTCATCAACAATTGTATACTAAGCATAGACAATTATACATCAAACATAAGCAATTTGTACCAAATTATTACTATTATAGGATGGACACATAAAAGCGGGCTATGTATTTTAAAGAAAAATGTGGGTTGACCCGGATCAAGCGGGTTGATCCGTGAAAAAACATATTGTATAGTTTTATGTGTATTTCTTTATTTATTATGTACTACTCTCAAAGACTCTTATTATATGATGGACTCTAAGGAGACGGACTCTTTTTTTATTCATCTCTCAAAACATTACTAATTTAGATTCGAGCAAGTGTCATAAAAGACGACGATCTATGTGTAAAGACTAACCATATTACCAATAAAAACACCCATATTATTAATCAAAATACACATATTCTCGACATTGAAAATTTTCATATTATAACAAGACTTATTTTAATCATAGGTGTTTTTCGATTAACAGGAAGTTAACGCAGTACAATTTTTACTAAACGCAGAACACAATTTTAACATATTACAAATCAACTCAAAATTACATTAATTTATAAAATAACTCCACCAACTTTAAAATATTACAATTTTATCCAAAAAAAATTGTTTATACATTTGAACCCTCTAACATGTGTCTTTCTCTTCAAATCTTTAAACAAACATAATTAAAGAACACGAGGATGTTATGAGTTTTAAACAATCATAATAAAATTCAAGGATAATATTATAAATAAATAAATTCAAATTTAATCAAATTATTCATACTAAACTAACATTTTTAATTTCTTAATTTTTTTATTTTTTTTTAAATCACTAAACAGGCTGTTTGACAGTCTTATCGGCTGTCAAAACAGCCCATCTAGCAGCCCTAAGGGTTGCCAAAAGATTGACAGCCCGCCTGGCAGCCTTCGGCGCTGAGGGCTGCCAGAACGGGGCCTAAAGGGCTGCCGGAAGTATATTTCGGTAATCCTAAAGGCTGTCAAGAATCATTTTAAGATTTTTTAATTATTTTTTTAAAATTTTGGTGAAGTATATTGATATATTTAATATTCTAATACCATAAATTAATTATAAGTAATATAGATATCAAATTAAAAAAATATTTACTTCTTCTGATTTGTAATCAATGACATAATCTAATTAATACTTGTATTATATAATTTTTTGTTCTCATATCATATTGTAATGTTGTTATATTATTATTTTTTAATATTTGAAGTATTATGGGGTTAAAGGGAGTATATGATAAATATGGGGACTAAATTTCTTGTTTATAATATTTAAAGTACCTTTTGTAATATATTATAAAATTGTCCTGCGTTTAGTAAAAAGTGTCTTGCGTTTAACAAATTTATTGATTAATAGCATGGATATTTTTATTGGTAACATGGTTCGTCTCTACATAGATACTATCTCTCATGAGACTTTGTGTTTAGATTAGTTCAAATTCAATTAGTTTAGATTCATTTACTTCCATTCAGATCATTTTAATTCATATTAGATCCATTTAATTCAGTTGATATATCATGTTTACATCGATGATGTCCTTTCCAATATTAGTAACTATATATAAACGTTGTTCAAATGCACAATTTAGAAGCCTGGTTAAAAAAAGTATTTCATACATCTAACTTTTATGGTTGGGCAATCTAGACAAGTTGATGGTGTAGAGAGGAAATTCCACTGAGATGCCGATCTAAAATTCACCAATTTTAGCAATGCTATTCTATGCTCAAATATTCAACACATTCACCATGCATCTTTGACATGAAAAATGATTAATTTAATCATATATGCCATGTGTATGTACAGGAAAAAATTGTGAAAGGAATAAATTGTATATTGATTGAAAGAGGAGATTAACTCCATGAATGAATAATAATGATACAAAGTCTATCTTCTATAATTATAGAAGAGAACCAAAGAGAAATTAACATAAATAAAATAACTAACTTTATATTGCATGAACTAACTTTCCCTCCTTGTTTTCTCTCTTCTTTTGATTTGCTTGATGTACTTTGAATATTCTCTTGATCCCCCCAAGATGTGCATGGATATTATACAGGTGCATCTTGAGAATAAAAGATCGAAGCAAATTCACTGGTAATGGTTTAGTCAGCAAATATGTTTTTATTCTCTAGAGAAGGAATGTGAATGATCTTGATGACTCCAACCTGCAACTTTTCTATTGTAAAATGATAGTCTATCTGAATGTGCTTTGTCTTTTCATGAAGGACTGAATTTTCAGCTATACACAAAGCACTCTTGGAATCAGTATAGATAGAATCAGGTTAAGAGTATTGAATACCAAGATCTCTGAGCAGATATATCAGCCATTGTACTTCACATGTAGTGAATGCAAGTGCTCTATATTTTGCTTCTGCAGAGGATCTACTCACTGTAGGTTGTTTCTTGGACTTCCAAGAAACCAGTGAATCCCCTAGATAAATAGCATAGCCTGTGGCACTCCTCTTTGTTTCAGGGAACCTTGCCCAATCACTGTCATAATATGTTGTGAGCTTTAGATTGTTGGTAGCAAACAAAAGTACACCTTGTCCTGCACTACCCTTGAGATACCTTAACAACCTATGTGCAACAACCAAATGAGCTTCAGTTGGGTTTGACATATATTGACTCAATGTCTTGAGTAAGCAACATTTTGTCTTGTTATGGTAAGATAGGTGAGGCGTCCAATTAATCTCCGGTATTGAGTACTATCTTCCAAGAGTGGACTGTCTGCAATTGCAAAATTTTGTCTAGTTTCAATTGGTGTATCCACTTGTTTGCTCTCCATGTATCCAGTATCCTTGAGTATATCCAAAGTATATTGTCTCTGACATAAGAAAATGCATTCAGGTGTTCTAGCCACTTCTATTCCAAGCATGTACTACAACACAAATCTTTGACGGTGAATATGTCATGTAAATGTTGTTTCACTGGGATAATAGCTTGTTCATCATTTCCTGCAAGAATAATATCTTCAACATAACAGACTAATATAATGTCAATTGCATTAGTATGAAATGAGAATAAAGAGGTATACGAAGTAAACTGATGAAAACCATAAGCAATTAGACACTGAGAAAGTTTAGAAAACCACTGGCGTGAAGTCTGCTTTAACCCATAAATATTCTTCAACAATTGACACACTCTTGTATCCCCAGTAGGTAAATAACCCGGTGGTGGTGCCACGAATACTTCCTCATCCAAATCACCACGAAGGAAGGCGTTATTGACATCACATTGATGCAAAAACCAACCTTTAGGAGCTGCAATTGCTAAGACAATGCGAACTATAGTTAGTTTTGCAACATGGAAATAAGTATGAAAATAATCAATGCCTCCTTGTTGAGTGTAGCCTTTTGCTACTAAACGGACTTTATATCTTTCAATGGAACCATCATATTTGTGTTTGATTTTATACACCCACTTGCAGTCAATACAGTGTTTGCCATCAGGGAGAGGAACTAGTTTCCATGTATTAGTTCTTTCCAGGGTTTGTAACTTAGTGTTCATAGCTGTTTTCCATTCACTAACTTTACTAGCCTGCTTGTATGTCCTAGGCTCAGTACTGGTAGTGATAGCAACTGCAAATGCAAAATAAGAATCAGACAAAATTAGTAGCAGTTAAGTATTCACTAATAGGATATCTGACACAACTACTCAGAAGAGCTGCAAAGTGAGAATGATCTAATGATGGAGGTAACTTGACACAATAGATGTTTAAATGAGCAGGTGTAGATTTGTGAATGGGTGATTTTCTAAAACTAGTATCACATAAAGAAGTATCATCATGTGGTTGAACTGTTGATGTAGGTAAGTCAGGAGTGATAGAACCAGGAGCAGATGTAGTATGTTGAATTTCATCAACCAAGCTTGGTTGAATAACATCATCTGGAAGACCTGAATTGTCAGGAATGCCATATGCACCTACATAATCATTAGTGGCATTTAGTGCAGGGGACTCATCAGAAACAAATACATTATGATCATAAATGTCTGAAGGAGTAACAAAATCATGGTAATCAAAGGTATGAGAAGGAGAAGATTGATTAAAACTAGTGAAATTTCTTAAAGGAAAAATATTTTCATAAAAAGAAACATCTATAGATATAATGATCTTTTGCTTTGTAAATGAGTTTAACCTTTGATTCCAAGAGGATAACCTATGAATACACACTGATCAGCTCGTGGAGTGAATTTATCTCGATGAGCCTTAATGGTACTATTGTAACATAAACAACCAAAGGCTCGCAAATGGTCATTTGTAGGTGGCTTGCCAAACAACAACTCATAAGGAGACTTGTTACCAAGTTTGACAAAAGGTATCAATTAATAAGGTGAGTTGCAGTTAAGACACAAGTAGTCCAATATGTAAGTGAGACGTTCGACTGTAAAAGCAAGGCTCTAACCACTTGTAATAAATGTTGATGCTTGTGTTCTACTACACCATTTTGTTGTGGTGTATAGACGCAAGAAGTCTAATGAATGATGCCAAGGTTATGACAGAAATCTTTCATAATAAATTTCAAGCCATTATCAATTCTCAAACTCCTAATTTTAGTGTGATAATGAGATTGTAAAAGTTTATCAAATGATATTTAACCTCAGACTTGGCGACATTAAACATATCCATGTACACCTATTGTAGTCATCGACCAATGTTAGAAAATATTTGTGTTCTTTAGGACTAGGAGTGGCATAAGGGCCCAGATATCACAGTGCACAAGATCAAATATGGCATTAGAATGAGTGATACTAGAAGGAAAGGAATGTCTCTTCTGTTTTGAAACATGACATATATCACGATGAGAAATTTCTTTACACATTGATATTTGAGACTGGGAATCAAAGAAATACATTTGTACGGAGCATGGCCCAATCTAGTATGCCAAAGATTTACATCAGAAACACTAGAATTAACATGAGAAGAACTTGTTACAGAACAGAATGAGAAACATCAGTAATTGGCTGAGACAAGGAGAGCAAAAAAGTATTAGAAAATTAAGTTGAGATGGTAAAGCCTATTGTCTTGTATAACAATTGTCTTGTATAACATGTCCAATCTCTTTGAATGATGGATTCCCCTGCAAAATGAAGTCTTTAGCACTAAATAAAAGGCATATATCTGCAATGAACTGGACATTGCAAAGAGATCTTCTGGTTAGACTACTAATAGATAACATATTATAAGAGAATGTGGGCACATATAAAACATCCTTTAGTGCAAGGTCAACAGTGAGTTGAACATCTCCGATATGGGTAGCAATGGTGGTATGATAATTGGGGAGATTGATGACAACATGAACAGATTTAGGTGGACTAGAAAAATGATGGAACACACACACACCATATGATCAGTAGCACCAGTGTTTATAATTCAAGTATCAATAGATTTAGACTAAAAAGCAGAAAAACAACACCTTCAATCATGTAAACATGCAGGAGTGATCTCAGAGGGATCAGAAGGTAGTGTGGCTACAACAATATTGGCAGAGTGCATAGACTACTGGTGTTGTGGTGAAGTATGTTGTTGAGTGTGTTGCTGGAACTAAAAATTGATTGAACTGCTTAAGAATGGCTGGATCAACTAGTGGATTGTGGCCGTCATTCGTATCATCATCATAAACTTCAGCATCATTAGCAGAATATTATCTAGTGTTACCACTTGTTGATACGGGAATATGTTCAATCCGTTATTTGGATGTCTCACGAATGGATCCTAAGACATCACATGATTACAAGGACAAGGCTTTGAGGATCCGAACTAAGGTCCATCCTAGGTCAAAGACAGGTCGTAACATACAAAGTATACCGTGATAAGGACATCCAGACCAAAGTGCTACATTCGACAGGAGGCAGGTCCGAACCACAAACATATGTGAGTCTACATCCGAACCAAAAGAGAACCAAGTGTAGCAAATCATAGCACGTCAGTAGGGGAGGGCGCAATCAGTCCGGGCGTCTAGATCCTGAAAATTACCCTCGGATCTCCTCTCAGACGAGGAGACGAGGATGTCCTCCAAAATCCTACAAAATGACTAATCTAACCTTGTGGCCCAAATGATAGATGGATTATGACTATACTATGGTCCATGGGCTTAATTAAGCCTAGTTGGCTTATTCTTAGCCCTACACTTGGCACAATCCAAGAGGTCTATCCCTAATTGGAAAATAATCTCTATAAATAGGGCACACTTCACAAGGTAAATCAACAAGCTCACTTGATCTTCACATTTTACTATAAGCTTTAGACATTCATACAGAGTCGACTCATAATCACTCTCGAGTAAAGTCTCACATCCGGCTTGATCCAAGGAAAGCCGGATCTAAAGGTTCTAACCCCCCCCCCTCTAGTCATTTGTGCACGGTTACATCCTAGGTGATTGAGCTCGAGGTTGAAGTCTACCTTTGCTGGAGGATCCTAAGCTAATTGACTCAGATAGTTTTTGTTATACCCGAGGGTTGGGCTTTTACCTCAACACCACTATTGTCTTTGTTGTTTCTCCATCCTGGTGGATAACATATAATCTTGAAGCAATGATCAACATTGTGATTCATTAAACCACAATATAAACACTTCTTCTTGGACTTATACTTCTGATATCCCTGATTTCTACCATTGCCAGTAAAATTGCCACCATTGTTCCTGAACTGAGGTGGCTTATAAGCATTTGATTTAGCCACCATGGCCACCGAGTCCAATGGACTGGCAGGAATAGGTTAGGTGAGTGGACTTTGAAATTCTTCTTAGAGTAATGTTGAGTAAACCTGTGACAAAGAGGGTACATGAACTTGGAGCAGTAACTGGCTACTACGTAGATGGTGATATGTATCATCCAAGCCTATCAAGAACTTCATTACAACATCCATTTGATGTATAGCATACACTTTAGCCAATAACGTGCATGTACATTTTGTCAATGCTCTACAAGTGCAGGAGATAATAAGCCTATAGCTCAAATATTCATCCCAAATGGACTTGAAGTGGTTGTAATAATGAGTCATGCTCATACTACCCTTGGATAATACACAAGGATTTTCTAAAGAATAGACGCGTGGACCATCAGAATTTTCGTACCTGGACTGAATTTCCAGCCAAATTTCCCAAGCAGTCTCACAGTAAAGTAAGTTGTTCCGGATATCTTCTTGGAGGGATAGATTGATCCAATAAAGCAACAGTGATGGACTGATCGACGTGGTGGGAGGATGTGTTTGAGTAAATGTGTCGTTCGAGTCCGCCATTAGAAGCATATCGAAGAAATCGGTTATGAAATTGCGCAAAAGGGAATCGATTCACTGATCAGAAAGACAGTGAAGCGAAGAGGATTGAATGTCAAGCGGAAAAACAATCGTAAGAACAGTCGGAAAAGGAATTGATTGAAGATGTTTAATCGAAGTTATCAACTGATACCATGTGAAAAGAATAAATTGTATATTGATTGAAAGAGGAAATTAACTCCATGAATCAATAATAATGATGCAGAGTCTATCTTCTATATTTATAGAAGAGAACCAAAGAGAAATTAACAAAAATAAATAATTAACTAACTATCTATTACATGAACTAACTTTCCCTCCTTGTTTTTCCTCTTCTTTTGATTTGCTTGATGTACTTTGAATATTCTTTTGATAAAAACAAATGATCAGATACATTGGGCGAAGTGATGAATTGATTAAGTGATCCAACAACTACATATATGTACTATGCATCATTTCTTGAATAATCAAAATATTCAAGAATACATTGGTATCTGCCACATTCGGTTCATCGACAACGTCAATGAAAATATGTATGCACTAGACGAATTCTTCCTTATATTGAATATCGGTAGATCATGAATCAGACTTGTTAGAATTATGGGACATTATGTAAAAGTAAAATGAATATAATTAAGTATAAATAGCGGCGAAATAGTACTCCCTCCTGTTTTTTAATAGGACATTTAAGACTTTCTACAATATTAACGAGAATATGATATTAATTAGAAGCATTATTTTATTACTTAATAAAGTTAATTTATTTATTTTGGATTTAAATATTCATAATTTGAGTACATAGTCATTATTGAATTATAGAAATAATCATTATTGAGAATGAGAGTTGAAGAAATAGTCATTATTGAGAGTTTAAGAATTATTCATTATTGTAATCTTTAGTTTTCAAGAAAAATTAAATGACATAGATTTAAGAATATGGAATATTGTATTGTACCATTAATTATAAAGTATAGAAAAAAAATAAAACCTCTTATAAAAAATTGGAGGTAGAGTATTTATAAACTACATATTTACATGTAATTGTATATTCTTTGTGAGCTTAAACACTTACATAGATCTCATATTTTACAGGAACAAATAGAATTTCACAATGCCATACATACTTCATCTAAGAAATATGGATAATATATCATGCTTTAAAGACCCGTTTGAGAAGCCATGACAATCACTATGAACAAGAAAAACTGAGGAGAAGCCAATGTTAGAAGATGGGGGAGGATGGGATTAATGTAGGAATTTTGGGTTCCAAGGCTAATCCGGAACACGGATCAGATAGTGATTCGTCTATAAGAACTGTAACGACCCGTGAAAGGGATGAAGGGTATATATGAAGACCACCACTCTTATATGGCATGAGGCCTTTTGGATGATATCAAAAGCAAATCCGTATGAGTTCCAATAGGCCGAGGGGTTCGAGTCATCCTTTCACCGTTTTCAAATAAATAAATAAATAAATAAATATGTACGACTTCCGATCCAAAACGGACAATATCATACCAACGAGACGTGTGTGTGAAAGTCATGCGTAACCTTGCCGGTCTAATGGGTATTAAGAACGATCTACATATAAATCATTGGCCCGAATTATAGAAGAAGAGGATAAAATCAACCACAAGAATAAAGATCTTATGATGTAAACAAACAAAGAACTCATAAAAATCAATGACAGAGTTATAAAATTAAGGTTTATGATATAAATAGATGTGTCCTAACAAGGGTTTACATGTGGACTGAGTTATAAAATTAAGGTTTATGATATAAATAGATGTGTCCTAACAAGGGTTTACATGTGGACTGGAGGCCTGTTCTAGTCTACGAGCCATTACCTTTGTTTCATAGTATACAATTATGGACTATTTAATTGATACTAATAAGGTTGTGTTCTCTTTAATTGAAAATCACTTCAATTAAGCCCGACTTAGTTATAATTTATACCTTACTTCAATTCAACTCAATAAATTACAGTGGAATAGAATATGCTTTATACCTTACTTCAATTTAACTCAATAAATTACAGTGGAATAGAATACAGCCTAAGTAAAGTATTTAATACTGATAAATATTGTTGGCATTCTTGTGTGCCTCTGGAGTTTAGACCCACACTCCCTAAGTCGATTGAGATGGATCGGAAATCAATGTTTCATCACTTAACTAAGTTATGGACCCTAACAAGAGCCTCACAAATACCAAGTTGCACTGGTCCTACCACAAACCGGGCTATACTATCCAACTCCTAATTTTATTGTACTCATAGAGTGGAGGTTTAAGGTCCCTTGTTCACTTGAGAGAACCTTTCATAATCATTATTAACTTGTTTTTTTTGTTGAATTTGTCAACTTGAGAGTAAACATTGTCGCTCTAATATCCAATTCGGAGGTGGTTCCAGTCTCACCAACATCTAACAGTCAATACACGATTCAAGGACTTAAAACATTAACTATTAACGGACATTTTAAAAATATTAACCTGCTTCGTTACCACTATATATGTACCACCATATATTTGGGCAAAAATAAAAACTCCACCGTTTTCACCATAGGGTTTAAGGTTTTCTGGTACTCTTTCTTTCTGTGAACTTCACTCCCGCCTGAACCCAATGGACCCAACCGCCATCGCAGCGTCACTCTGGAGCAGCTTCAGCCGGATTCCTCCGGCTGCTATTCCTACAATGCTGGACTGTATGCTCACTTCAACCACTTCCGTTTCCTCCTCCATTTTCTCTGCTCTTCTCAATCAATTTCCCACTCTTACAAAGGTAGCACCAGAGCACCACAATCACCTGTTATTCGATATATTTCACCACTCTCGCTTTCTTCATTTGTCTCCGGCACCTTATCTCTTTGCTCTGTTGTTAACTTTCATGTAGGAAATTACAGAAAGGAGCGACAAATTGGGGCTGGTAGAGCGTAATTGTGTTGTTTCTTATGTAGCTGCTCTGTCACACCTCCTCAAAACAACCGGTAAGTTTGTTAATTGTTGATTATTACTTTCCGATTGTGCGAATTATAAATCGGAACTGCATTCGAGTATTTTAGTGTAAGTTGTAATATCTACCTCTAATGTGTAATGTAAAATTCTGGAATGTACTGCGATTTGGGGAATTCGTCCTACTGTAGTGTAGTTTTCGGAGAAACTGACGCCAATTTGTACCTTTTTGGGAGCATCTACTTTGTGCAGCTTGTGAAATGATTTTGGATGATCGAATGAAATTAGCTTATAGTTATTGCGATGATCTTTTGCAGATGCTCACCAAATGCCAATATTTATTTGGGAAATTTGGATTCCTTTATTGAAGTTAGTACACACCTGTGACCATGAGCTATTCAACGAGGTAACTATGCATTGTTATACATTTGTGTCAAATATTCTTGGAATAATGCAATATGTTGATTGATTTTTCGCAGACTGATATATTCATTTTACCTCCAACTTTCTGAGTTTAGGTGGCAGGTATGTTCCTCGATGTTGTAACTGAAACAAACACGTGGGAGGTTCTTGAGTCGACTGTAGTGCCTCTGCTGTTAAGATCAATTGGCCTATCGTTGGGAATGTTTCAGAGTGACGAGTCTGCAATTTACAGATGGAGCTCAATTTCGACTGTAAAGGAGCTTAGTGATGAGGAAGTGCGGGCAGTATCTTTTGACAATTCTCTTGATCAAATGTCTAAAATGAAATGCGAAGATCATGTAGTATCTATTGCATCTGGTTTCCCATTACCTGTGTCTTGCAATATATTAACATTGACACTAGATGCTGCCCTGTGTAATATGCATGCAGAGGGTACTTGTTGTACTACTTCAGAGAATTCCCCTCAGTCACGATATTTGGCTGGAAATATTCTTTGGGACCTTTCAAACTTGGCTCTTCAAATGCTTTCAACGAGTTTGGAGCATCGTGCTACAGCAATCAGATTACTACTTCCATGTGTATTTAAAGCATTATTACGTGACAGCACCTTCAAAACCTCAGTTGATGGGATTTATCATGTATTAACAAGGTAACATGTCACTATTTGAACCATCCTAGAAGCTAACACCAGTTTTCTTAGCCCTTGGTATTTTTGAACAGTAAAAGTTGTTTTCATTCACAGGTTTGAATATTTCACAGAAGTATGGCAGTGCTGCAAGTTATTGTTTTCTTTGGGGTCCTTGGAGAGAAGAGATGCTTATGATATACTTTCACTGTATTTATCTTTTTCATCACCAAGTGATGATGTAAATGTCTGTGGAAGGGAGAGTCTAATAACTGACCCGAAATTTTGGGATGAAATCAAACGAGGCTTGGTAAAGTCCCTTTTTAATTTCTACTTTCTGATTTTACTTTTTGCGTCTCCAATTCCCTTCTAAATTATGTTAATTTCAAGTAACATCCTACATAATTTGGTATTTCAAGCTAGATAAGGAGAGCTTGGTGAGAAAACAGTCACTACATATACTTAAAACAACGTTAAACTTGAGCCAAGAGACAAAATCTCATCCTGGTATTTTGGACAAAGTATCAGATGACAATGGTTCTGGCCCTCGCAATATGGGAAAGAAGGGGAAGTGGGCAGACGATGAAGCCAAGTCACTTGGCATTGGGAATTTACACACTCACTCTGAATCAACTAACACTGGGCGACAAAGGTGGGAGACATTTGCATTTCTGTATGAAATGCTTGAAGAATATGGCACCCATTTGGTTGAAGCTGCATGGAATCACCAGGTATGGCATTATTAACTTGCTCATGTAATTCAATTGTCTGTAGTTGATGAAACAATGAAACATTAGTTCTTTACATGGAATGAACCATGCGCTTTCTCCTTCACTTTCTAATGCATCTTGTAGATTATGCTTTGGCTTCAATCATCATTCACAACGGACAGTTTGGGTTTTGTCAACGGAGAGATTAATAGGACTTTGATGGATACACCTATGCAAGTTTTTGAATGGTTAGCAGTTTTATGGGAGCGCGGGTTTTGTCATGATAATCCTCAGGGTGCGTCAATCTTGATATTTGTTATCTACTTGGTTTTCATGTCTACTAGGAGCTATCAGTGATTCTTCTGCTAAAATAGTTCTTTATTGCAGTAAGATGCCATATAATGCAGTCATTTTTGGCCATTGAGTGGGAAAAATATGGAGGCTGTGGAATATTAGTCCCGGAAGATTTTATACTTGGTCCACTTGTAAGAGGGTTGAATGATCCGGTGCACCACAGAGAGTTTGGTTGGTTTATTTCCGTTCATGCATTATTCATAATTTATATCGCTGATTATAGAAAATTTGGGCTTCTATTAGTTATTAAATTTCATATGCATTTATCCATGAAACATTTTTCTTGTCATAGGTTTGAAGGAAGTCTACTCTTCATGGACTATTGAAGCTGCAGCCAAATTTTTACGTGAATACACTAGCTCCATGCAAGGGAGGTATGCTTGTATATGCATAATGTGTCTGTTTGTTGAATTAAGTTTTCTGCAAGCGTTGGCCTTGTTGACATAAAATAATTTATGTTGATAGCAACACTAGTGGTTCAAGAATCGAGATACTGCAGTACTAATTTATGATGACAATTATCACAATTATTTTCGGAGATTGATGCATTTACATGTTGCCATCACTTGCAACATAAAACAAAAGGAGGAATATATGTAAGGATGACCTTGTTGTACTTCTCCCCATAGCTATTTTGAGCGAGATTTAGTGCTTGCTTTATTCCAAATTGCATAAAGCACAACACCTGTTTCTCCCTTTATCTTGGGTGATAGATTTGAATGTAGGAACTAGGAAGTGCTTTATTTTCCTGAGTCCTGACATATGCCTCTTTAAAGCTAATTACACAACAGCTGGTAAGTTGAATAAGGAAACTGACTTTTTACAACCTTTCCTTTGTTCCTGCGTGTTGCACAATGTGCGTTTGTGTAATAACCTCTGTTAGACAAATTTAATATTACTAGTCCTGTGGCATAAATAACAGAGTTCTTCCTACTGATATATTAGTGGGCTTGGGTGTATGGGATCATGTATCTAATTTGTGTGGTAGCTACGTTGCATCATGTAAATAGAATTCAGAACTTTAATAAATTTGTTCTTCTGCCATTTAAATCTTCTCTGCTATCACAGGCAGCATATTTCATTCATGGTCAATCTTGCATCAATTCCCAAAGCACATTCTTTGGGACGGGTCGGGTTGATGTGCCTTGCCGAGTGCATCTCATCAGCAGCTTCTGGACTTCTGGAGCAAACAAATTATGAAGCCTATGGATATTTTGATGCTATCACAAAAGAAGTCCTTGATGAATTCACACAAGACTTCTCTAAATATGACAAGTCTGACTTATTGGATGTTTTACGATTTGTCATTGAGTGTAGCAAACGTCATTTCAATCCAAGATATCGCCTTAAAGGTCTCAACTTCCTCCTTGCATACCTCACAAAATAGTAAACAATAAGTCTGTCTATTATACTAATTTCTGACATCAGGCTCCCTCTTTATCATGTTTAGTCTGTGAAAATATTGTTGCTGCTGCTACCACATTGATGACAGCTACTGATATTCCTTTGGAGATCCTTTTGAATTTCATGTCGTGCCTCCCTCGTGAATATACTGATTATGGTGGTAAGCATTAAGTTCTGTATTCCACATGTTTATATCGTGTGCAGACTTGTGCACATTATAGTTGATATAGATGTGTTGAGTCCTATCTTATTACTTAACATTGTCTCATATCTAGGTTCATTGAGACATGCTGTTCAAAATTGGCTCCGAGGTTCTAATTTGTGCCTTCTGAAGGCTATTGATGATTTTCCTACGGAATTCATCAGTAGTCAACATCCACGGGATTTCCCTGCTACATACAATGATGAAGAACTGGATGCATGGGTGTCTGAAGTAAAACGTTGGGTTCGAGTTCTTTTTCTTGCAGCTAAGGAGGAGGAAGAGCTCAACCCAATTATTAAGGTTTAGTATATGCTCAGTTACTGGATATTTTTTTTGCCTTCTCTGGAAACTAATTTCATCTGAGAGAATCACAGATGGATGAATCAAATCTTCTTTTCATCTATGCCTTTGAATCTTTTACGTCTGTATAATAATCTCCAACATGGTAGTTATTACTCCCTGCCACAAAACATATGTGCCCCATTCATTTTTGGAAAAACTCCAACCCAATTGCACTAACAATTTGGGCCCACAATTCTACAAACTTACTTTATTCCACAGTTTAAACACCATACCATAATCTCCGTCTCCAAAAGCTAAAGGTGACATTTGTTCTGGGATGGAGGGAGTATTTTGTTCCTATGTAGTACAGATACGTTTAGAGGTATCCGTAACGGTGCGTATCCTATAAACATTTACAAGTATCCTCCTAAAATACAGATCCTGCCATTGAATTTATTTGTTTGTTGTTAGATGAAGATTCTTAAGGTTTGCTTAGTTGTTTAGGGTTGGAAAGTACACAGACTACAAAAAAAGAGTCCAAAAGGAAATAGAAAAGCTATCATCTGAAGAAAGAATCCAGGACATACAGAAACATGATCTTGGTTGCACTATTCCTCACATCCTATATGGTTTTGTATATATTAAGGACTGAGTTTATACATATCCTTGAAGTATCCATATCTGTTTTGGGACTTCGGAAGATAAGACATATCTTTGTATCTGTCTTGTATTCGTATAAGTATCTTTATCTGTGTCGGTGCTTACTAGCTTTATTCTGTTTTCTTTCCTGCTGAGATTCAACATGTTGATATATCTTGTTTTCTTTCCAAAGGATCCATATTTTTCTTGCTTTTACATCATTTCCATGATAAATGTAAATTAGGTGTACTCTGGCTCATGCTGTGTCTATTGGACTTTTTACCAGTTGTAAACTCTTTTTATGCAGTTTCTTCAGGATCATGGTGGTGATATCTCCAAACCAAAGACCAGTCTAGAGTGCCTGGATGTGAAATTTCTAATCCTCGTTTGCAGCTTGGTTCAAGAGCTTCATGTAATCGTAGAGAGAACATGTAAAATTGAGATGAAAAGTAAAACAAAGAGCACTTGCCCCCTTCCTGTGATGGCTCATAATCTAATCTTAAAAGAACCAGTTATTTGTGAGAAGTTCACAACAGTAATGTTGTCATTTATGGTATGGGTCAACCCTTATCATGTTGTATATCAGCATTTAAAGAGGTTCATTATAATTTCCAGTTAATTTATTTATTTTATAACAGGAAGAACTAGTTTCATGTGCCAAATTGGCAGCTTCCATATTTTGGTCAGCTATAGAGATGGAGGAGAAGACGCTGCCAGGTTCCATCAGAGGGAAATTAGGTGGCCCAAGTCAACGTCGGTTGCCATCTTCTCTATGCACCTCTGTCCTGAAAGCTGTATGATCACTTCAATGCTCTCTATGCTCAGTCATTATTGAGTGCTTATTGTTAGCGTTTAAATGTTCCATCTTATGCACCTCTGTTTTGATAGCTGTGTGACCCCTTCAATCCTCTGTATGCTCCGGCATTATTGAGTGCTCATCGGTAGACTTTAGATGTTCTAATCTCTGTTAGACCATGACTTGTATACTACAAAGTACTACAGGGGATTTGTTGGTTTAGTTTTACTGCTTTAGCATCCACAAACTTTTTGGGCGTGATGTGATTGCTACAATGCATAAAATGCATGCTTAGGTGCCGACTATTAAGATCTTTATGCCAGATATGTTTCCATATTTTCCTGAGGAGCACCATAAAATATGCAGCAATCTTCATCATTGATTTCTAGTGGTGGTACTGGTTCACTTCTGTTGCTATGATATACTGAAATGTTATTGACGAATGATGAATTTTGTCCTGGTGAATTGCCTGCTTCTCTTAATAATATTTGTGAGTAGAAAGAAGAAAGAAGTAATCTAACCATCCAAACACCTGGCAACGCCTCCCCTGGCAGTGCAACTGTTCTATAGTTCCATCATACCATAAGGAATTATGCTGTTAGCAGTCCCAATTCTTCTTCCCTGTAATTTCATTCACTCATTCTGCTAGCTCATTAGTTATTGATTCTGAGGTGATCACGATACTGTGCCTTATTAAACAAAAATCCAATTTAGTCGTGATTGCTCAATTGGATCACAGTGGCACTAAGGGTTCATTTGACAATTGAATACGTATAAAGTGACAAAACATATGCAGATGATGTTAAGTTTCCCTTTCTTCAAGTCCCTTTATCATCCCGTCCTCCACTTCACTAATGTGCATAGTCAACCTCATGCGACTGTGACAGGGCATGACTTCTGTTTTTTCTACAATGTACATTGATTTTGTGCTAAATAGCCCAACATTACATGTTCTAACCTAATGGGTCACATTTTATGCTTGGTTCTTGTTTGATAAAACAGATAACATCCCTAAAGACTCTTTCATCAGTCACGAGGTGGTGTGCACAGTTCAGAACAGATGTTTTGCTCAATCACTCTCAAACTTTTCTCTGGAACTTCTGTTGGAGGATTATTAGATCCCCAACATGTAAATCAGAGGTACTTTAGATTGCTTTCAGTCCAAAAGTGATGAATGTTAGCTGATTTAAAGAGCAGTTATTTTGTTCACCTCATATATTTATTAACTGAACGCATATTCGTTGTACAAAACAGGTTGAAGCTGAAATATGCATAGCAGCACACGAAGCATGTGTATATGTTTTGAAGGATTTGGCTCCTATATTCTCCTCATTATCAGTGGATCTTTTTGTAAATAATGATAATTTATTTCCAGAAGAAGCAGGAGGTGAAGCCCTATTAGATGTATTTGTCAGTACATTTATGCATAAAATCAATAATGTTATCGATGGGGGAATTTTGGCAAGGACTCGCCGGGCAGTTTTGATAAATTCGAAGGTAATTTCTGTTATCTTTATTTTGTTCCATTGCATCTTCAATGATCTCTCTTTGTGGTACATTCTGGTGCTTTTGTCTTGAAAAATACCAATTTTTTTTCTTGGTTTCCTTTTATCAACATCTCTGCTCTTGTTTTTACCACGGGTTAGATTCTTTTATAATGTGGTCTAAACTTGTGTCAGTATGCCCAACGATGATAGGTTTTTTCTAAAGATGTGCATCTATTTGTGTATTCATAAGTGAACAGTGAGTGAGTGCGACTTAAATGACGTGAAATAATTTTTTGATTCCTTTCATTTGTCCCTTTTTCTTGGAAGGGAAAACATATCATGTAAAGGGACAGAGATGTAGTTCGTTCGCTCCTTCCTCTATCAACCTAAACATCCTTTTGAATTTTGTGCGTCTTCTATGCTTTATAAGTTTTTGCATCAAATTTCAAAAGTAATGCTGTATGGCCGTATGGGTCTCATTATATTGTAACAGGAGAATCTTAGTTTCCGAGATATCGCTGTGTCTTATTTTTGAATGTAAATCGCCACTGCCTCTGCTGTATTCACAAGTAATAGGGCACATCCTGCTATTTGTGAATGCGCTACTAAGTTATTGCCAAGGGAAGCTTTTAACTTTTTTGGGTTATAAATTGCAGATATGTTAATGTTGCCATGTGGAATTGTGGATCGTTTGGTACCTTGATTCATGGTAAACTGAAAATATGAGTTCTAGATAAGAATCACATTGATTGCTGATTTCTCACCACCAAGATGGTTAGGATTCCAGTAACTTTGTACTATAATTTATTAAGGGGGGAAAGGTGTCAATTGCTTGTGTATTTTCATACTTAGATGGTTCACAGTTACGGGGATCTTGTTTGTTTGTTGCTCATGACATGATGGTTGCATTCATTTCGAGTTGAAAATTGAAGCTGTGTGATAATATTGAGTAAGGTTTGATGGTTTTTCCAGTGGACCTGTCTAGAATCTCTCTTGCGACTACCTAATTATGCACTTTGCAATGGAGCTGATTTGAGAAGTTGCAGTGTTTACTTCTCAGACACAATTGCGAGGCATATTTTTTATGATCTCGTGGGCAGGTAAGTACTAAGTTATGATACTTCTCTTTGCCTTTCATGTATTATCCATGCTATCAGTACTTGATGCAATGAAGTTAAAGATGTTCTTATGCAGTGCCGGATCAGATGCAATTAGAATAATTCTACATCCGGGCCTTGGTGTAACATGTGCTGAAAGAATTATGTGTGATTGATTGTTCTACTCCTATCCGATATTTGAAAAATTGAAAAGACAAATGATTTAGTCTCTTTAATTGTTCTTGTTAATGATTCAAGAATTTCCTTGTGTCTGAGGGTTAGGATTTCAATCATATAACATAATATAATAGTGCTACGTTATGAATTCTGAAAGTCAAATGGGAATCTTTATCACTGTTACAGATAGAGTTGAGTAAATGTGTCAAGGCTGATGTGGTCATTCAGAGTCTTTAGGGATTGGTGTAATAAATGTGCCGCCACCACGGTACCTTGTGACCACTGGCAGGCCAACATTTTACCAGTAGGTATATTTTACTTTAAAAAGAAAAAAAGAGTTAAATATCCTGTAACTCTGTTTCATCACCAAACTCCAGGGACACCATATCCCACCTGTGCTCATCCTGAGCTGCAGTCCGATTTGTTTTGCTTTTGCCATTGCCCGGCAGAGCTCTGCTTGTACGTGCCATTCCTAAATGTAGCATCCACGTTTTCCTGATAATCTGTTATATATTCCTGTGTTATTCATGTTACTGCTGTCATTGTGGTCATTATCAGGCACCACGCTCCCTCTCACCCTTGTTAGCAGTGAGTTAATGGATGTATGCTTTATTTACCCCTTCTTTCTAAATGCTTTCACATGCATGTCTAGGAAAGTTGTGCGTCATACAAGGTACTTTTAATTTTCTCCTTGTTTAATGCTCATTATCATCATTAATCCGATTTATTATGCAGCCTGGAACAAGCTGGTGAAGTTTCTATTCTGCCTATGCTTAGATCAGTCAGATTATGCTCCGAACTTTTAGCTCCAAAAAGAATGAATCCACAAACTTTCTCGTGTGAAGGCATTACTATCGAAGTATGCTCGAACTCTACCTTTTCTGATCTCTATTTTACTTGCACTAGGAAGTTACTGGTATATGGGTGTGTGTAGATTCACAAACATGTAATTACTGCATATGTGTAGATATGTATACGTATTCCACGCGGAAATATATTTTATGCTTTTGGTAGATTCTGACCATTTTAATAGGATGGAAGTAATACTCATTAGTCATTACTCAACACTTGTGCCCTGTCCTGCTCTATCTCTTTGACAACTACTATGACTTACTAGACGTTTTCATTCTAGATGATGTGGCTTTTGGTTCAGTCCTCGTGGATTTTGCATGCCAACTGCAACAAGAGAAGGGTTGCTCCTATTGCTGCACTTCTATCTTGTGTCTTGAATACCTGTGTCTTTGGTGACGATAGCATGCATGAACTAAATGGTGCCCCTGGGCCTCTGAAGTGGGTATGGAATCATTTTTTCCTCTCCCTTAGTATGAGTGAGTGACTTGGTTGTCATTTTCATTTAATATCATTTCTCTCCAGTTCATTGAGAAAATTCTCGAGGAAGGCACAAAAAGTCCACGTACTATTCGTCTTGCTGCGCTACATTTATCGGGGCTTTGGCTGGCACATCCGAACATCTTAAAGTACTATATGAAAGAGCTGAAGCTGCTAACATTTTATGGATCAGGTATGTCATCAATTCTGGCAGAAGTTATATCAGTGTCTAATTGGAGAATGCACGTTTTTTGCCAGGTCATTCCTTAAATTAACATTGTGATGTTTCTCAGATAGTCTCGATACTTTGTGTGTGACTAGCTTTCTTTGATTTCCTCAATTTTTAGTTGCTTTTGATGAGGATTTTGAAGCTGAACTGGCTGAAAATACTGATGCAAGGACCGAAGTGTCAATGCTATCAAGAAGCCTAGACCCTGAATTAACTGAAGTAAGTCGCTACCATTGATGTTACCTGTTTTCCTTACATATGTACCTATGCACAAAGATGAGAAAGACCTTTGTATTGATGTATGGAATTTACCTTACTCAATTGGTCATTGACGCTTCATATTTTGTTGATTGTTCTATATATCAGTTCTTATTTAATTTTTTTCTACTGCAAGAATAAAGGGTAATAGGATATGGATATCTTCGTATTTGCTATTTTTTTTTTGGTATGGTTAGTGCTGGGCGGGTAGAAAGTAAAGCACTTTGAGATTGTTTGCCCATATAAAGAAGACAATGCCAGTGCACTTTTTTCATGAACTATTAGTTCTGTTTGCCATTGCAGATAGGCAAAGAGATGTCTACTGACTCAAAGTGCACAGAAAGGAATTATAAATGCATAGGTAGAGATCATCTCTATATCAGAAGCAGAATCCAAAGTTAGTACTTGTAGCCATTACCGACAAGCAAATAGATTTGTACTGGCATTCAAAGGTCACTGAAAGAGGTTACATCCATATAAAAAGCAGGGTGTAAAGTTACTGACCACTGTAAATGATCAATGCTAATTTACAGAAATTTATGCATAAATACATCACTATGATGACAAGCACAATCTATATTAACAGCCCGCATCTTGATTAACATGCGAAACCAAAGATTCTAACACCCGATGTTTAGTCACATATTACAAATATATATGCACGAATTCACCAATACAACATAAGCCATAGCACAACTCAAAGTTACTGATATCCCTTGCCTCCATATTCACATGTTTCTGTTGACAATTCAAAAACATTACTTCGGTCTCTGCTTTTGTGAAGCTTAGCATTTTTTTCTTTATAAATGTAATTTTGGTTGACAGGACGTTTGTTTCTTACATTGTGGTCTATTTATATAGTGCATTTCACCTGTGATTCTCTCTATTATCAGGTGTTCATCAACACAGAGCTCTATGGTCGTGTATCTGTTGCTGTTTTGTTTTCAAAACTTGCAGATATGATTGATTTGGCAAAATCCACAGTTGAGACAGAAGACACCAGTGCTGCAATTGCATCTGGCAAAATGTTCTTGTCAGAACTCCTGGACTCCGTGGTACTTATTACTTTGCATATGTTCTGACTTCTCCTTCGTCTGCTCATAAATGACCATTATCTTTTCCTCTATCCCAATTCTTCAATTAAATATTGTGAAACCACTATCTTGTCCGTAGAAGTTCCACCAGGTCCTTTAGTTGTTTGCCTATTTGATTCTTGTTTGGTGATGAGAAAAATCCTTTGAAAGAACTTACCCCTGATTTTCACGTATATTGTCAGGTGCATAGTCTCCAATCCTATTTTTCTGATCATAAAGATGATTTTGAGCCTTGTGTTGCTTTTGTATTAATGCCATCACTGGGAACTGGTAAAGTTATTCTTTGGACATAGATAACTGATGAATGATGTGATAAAAGAAATGGGAGAGAAGATTCAAGACTACCATTATGTTCTAATTTTGGAGGTGTGATATGAGAATGCAAAACACAGTCCTAGTTTCTCATAACCTTAACTGCGGTGCATATAAAGTTGAATGAGTCTGAGTGGTTATTCAAGACCACTATCTTGCCATTTCGTTGAAAAAATTTAGGAGTAATACACGAACACCCCAAAATTATTGTGCTTGTAAAGTTGAGTGAGTCTTAGTTGTCCTTTTTAGCTATTTCTTTTATATCTTCCTTTATTCACTTTTGTAACTTGCCTGCCTGAATGGTTAATTCTGATTCAAAAGAACATGGGCTAAATGTTGGTTTTTAAATATTTTATTTTTAAGATTGTTGAAAAGCATGGTGGTTGTTTTTATAGTACTCAAGAAGCCTCATTTTTTCTTGTTTCATTATTACTTAAAGCACATCACAACTGCTCACACTGAGTTTTTTGCAGGTAAATGACAAAGATTTGTCTAAAGAGTTGTATAAAAAGTACAGCGCGGTAAGTCAGTGATGGCATCGGTTTTGCTTCTTGGTCTAAATAAACATCGAACAAAGAAAATTTGCATAATGGATTGATCTGTGCTGCGACATTCTAACTGATTGTTGCTGCTTATGTTGTATGCTGCTGAGAGAGACGGTCCTTTTTCTTGTGTAATATTTCAACATAGTCTTAGCATAAGTCTAGTTCTTCCTTTCCTTACCCAAAGTCACCTGACAAGCTTGACCAAATGATCCTTTTCAGCGACTTTCCATGCCTAATGCAGTGAACATTTTTTGTCAAGATTTACCTGATCCATGTTTGATTCTCGCAGATTCATAGGCGGAAAGTTCGTGCTTGGCAGATGATATGTGTTCTGTCACGCTTCGTGGATATAGACATTGTTGACCAAGTTACATCTAGCCTACACACCTCTTTATACGTGAGTCGAGTCCACACATTTACGGGAATCTGCAGCTATTTTTCTTTCTTTCTTTATGTAGCTTGTTAATAGCATTCTCCTATGTGTGTCTACTTGTGTGCTATAATATGGTGCAAATAAATCTTGATAAATAGAAACTCTATATGGAAGGACATAGACCAACATTTATGACATGAACAGATATATTAACAGTTGCCAAAATATGTTTATGAGCGACTGAAATTATGTCTGCGACTCTGTATCAAATGAATCTCTTACCATTTTTTGCTTAATGTTAAATGGAAGGAAGTTTCCACCCTTAAAGCATTTTTGTAACTCGAAGATATACTAATGCCGTCGCCATACTAGCACCATCATAGACTTATCCCTAGGGATTGCATTTATGCGTCTCCTAATATTCTCTGTTTAATCTCAAAGTGACCTTCTTCTAATGATTAAATTTCAATTTTTGAAGCCAAATTGTTGCTCTGTGATCAAGAATTGGTTTTTATATGCTAAAAGTCTAGATTTGATGCCTGGCAAGTGTTGAATTACTAGAGTACTTCCAGGTGACTACATAGAGACATAAGATAAGATAACTACTTGAATGAATATGGGCTTGTTGTCTGCATCTTACCCCCTGCCAAGTTTCTGATTATATGTACTGTTTTAGGCTCTTGCAGTGCAAAACTATTTCTGCTATACACTTCATTATCCACTTCTTAACGCAATCAACTTTCTGTACGTAGAGAAACAATTTGCCCTCAGTTCGACAGTACTTGGAAACTTTTGCGATCCATATATATTTGAAGTTTCCCTCACTGGTGAGAATTCTTCTAATGGTTTGTTTTTGTGTTTTTCAAGGCCTATTTTTGGTTGATGTTAAATGTTTGAGATTTTCTTTCTATAAATTTTACTCTTCTCAGTGTAAGGTTCTTTCTCTGTTTTTGTTGGTTGGCTGGGTGAAGACCATGACTACTATGATATAGAAAAGCATGGTCAAGGTAAAATTACTCAGTATAGTAACACACTAATGAACTGGAAACCAGATGATAAGGGCAAGATATAGTAACAATGATTCTTTTGTTCACTTGAGCATATGGGTGAGGTATGTATAATTTGTTATCGATTCTTTTGATCCAGACTCTGATAAGTTCTCAATGAAAATTTTGGGACTCTATAGTTTGGATTTGCTGACGAAGTGGAAATACGTGTTTTGGCATTACCTTGACTTGGTTGCATTGGACAACATTTCAAAGGCTTCACTATTTTTTAGTTTTATTCCCGGACCCTTTCATACGGATGCAAAGTACATAGGTTATTGTAACAGCCAGTCACCGTCTAGCATGGCATTTATGTATTTGAGCTCTTTAATTAAATTAATAACGGTGACTGAAAAATAAAGCCACAAGAAAGAATTTCCAACTTGAAATTTTGTTCGATAATATTGGATGCTTTAAGATTTTGGCAATCGTTATTCCAATTTCTGTCTAAACAATGTTGCGACCTTATCGAAGGAAGTGCTAAACGTATGCCCTTTGTTGAAGAAAAAGTCTGACATCTTTGTCTTATCTTGGCATAAGGTATCTCCTTGATACGTATTATCCTTTCATGCGCTGTTAGAGGAGGCATAATTCTGCATGGACAATCTTTTCTGAGCATGAGCTTCTTCGTGGCATGGGTTCTCGGGAAGACATGTTTACCCTTATTAGAAGCATCTTCCAGTTTATTCTTCCTTCGGATTCTTTTGCCTTTCCTTTTCCTTTTTTGCCCCCTCCCCAAATGTTATAATTTTGAAGCATTTAATTGTTCATTTTGCAGATCGGGACACAACTGGTTAATTTCCTTCGCAGTTATGAGCTTCGACCTCAGGTGAAAATAGAATTTTGTTATTCTTGATATTCCATTCCAAGTATTTGTAGTTATGGGATCTTAGGTTTACATAATGCGGAATTCAGATTTCAGCTATTGTTGTTGATCTAGATTATGATTTCAAAAAATTACGAACTAAACTTATTTTGTCAAAATAATTAAAAAAGCCTCCACTTTACTAACAAATAAGGTAAAATTAAAGTAGACTATCATAAATAAAAAGTACAAATTAAAAAAAAATGAATTGCTTCCTACATGGAAGCTTGCAGGAAGCTCGACCATAAAACTTCCATTTTGGAAATGAAAGCATGGCCGATACTGTTCCGCCCTAAGAACTCTCCATGGAAAATTTCTATATCTTTTCTAAATGTCATTTTTTTTTAAAAATTATGTTCACTATTAATTTCACCTAATATTCCTTAATAAAATGGGATGAGTTTGCAAATATTTTTTTATGAACAGTGGGTAAGTTTTTATTTTTTTTACAAAATGTGGTCAATTTGAAATTATTCGCAGTCTACCATATTCTTAGTCCAATGTAATTTGTAATGCCTCCGTCCCGCTAAAAGATGTAACTATTCTTTTGGGAGGTCCCACTTATTTAGGCCACTTTCTAAAATAGTAAAGAGCAAACCCCGCTATCTTATACTTTTCTCATTTTTTAAAATCATCTCTCTCTTATCTTTCATACTTTCTCCATTCTTTTATCATTCATTTTTCCACTAACAACCAATAAAGCATTGGCCGTCTTAAAAACAACACCGGAAAGTTGTTGTGGCCAATATAAGCGGGACGGAAGGAGTACTTTGCAAAGTGGCGTGTCATTTAATTAAGCCGCAACGTGACATGTGGGACCTAAATTGGACAAAAAAGTCACCCAAAGGTGCCCAAATCGGACACCGTACCAAAACCAATAATATCACACCTTAATGTACCTGTTCCAGATGTTTCCCTTGCTTATGACAGAGGTTAAGAAAGGACTCGGTTGTTCTCTTTGTTGCTAATTCTGTTGACTCCAACTCTTACAATTTTGTTGCCAAGATAGCTGAAATTGACCTATCAATGACTTGAAATATAGCAATGTCCTTTCTAATCTCATCCGAAGGAGTCATGAAAAGGTCTTCTAATTGTTCATTTTTCTCAGTTCTTATTTGCCCGAGTAAAATTTCAATGTTTTTTTCTGCTCATGTATGAATGTTTAAGTGAGTAATCAGAATACAGAGTAATAAGAGATGCTTATTTATGTTTGATTAACAGTCATCACAATTTAGCCGTCCTCATTGCTCTTTAATTGTTACTGTGAAAAAATGATTCCTCATACACACAAGTGCTTATTAATTCAAGTCAAGTGCATTATGTAAGTTTTGTCAATCTCTCAAAAACTTTTGCTAATGGAGTTATAAAGCAGATTGATTTTAAGAAGATCCTACTACTGAAAGACACCATTTTCGGGTCTTTCATTGGTGATTTTGACATCATTTCATGTATGCAGGCTCTGTCATCATATGTCTTTATAGCTGCTAATGTTATTCTCAACTCTGAGAAAGAGAGTAGAATTGGACATCTTAATGAATTACTTCCTCCTATAATTCCATTACTGACGTCACACCATCATACTCTACGTGGGTTTGCTCAGGTATGTATTTACCCAACAAAATGAAGAATATTCTACATTCTCCATTTGATGTATGCATTTGATGGATGATATATGTCAATACTTTGCTCTGCAGATATTGGTCTATAAAGTTCTTCAAAGGTTGTTGCCTGAGTTAAAATCTGCTGCCTGGGCTAGTGTATCGCTAGAGAAAAGATGCTTTGTGGAATTGGGATCGTATTTGGAACATAACTCAGATTGTGCAAGGTCAGTATTAACTAGGTTTACATGATAATGAATTTCATTCCTATTGAGCTTAGAAATTGTCTAGATACAGAACTCTCTTAAATTGAGTTCAGAGAACATGAGTGATTATGATGGAAACTTATGTTTCCCACTTTGAATGCGAGCCTAAGTTAAACACAAAATAAAGGTGTATTAGGGAAATCTTTTAATTACTAGACTTGCCTAGATATGATTGAGATTGACTAGACTTGTATTAAGGAAATCTTTTAATTACTAAATAATTTACTAATCTAATTTATAGGGATAGAAATAGGAGAACACTAAGGTGTAGATTAATTATAGGGTTGGTAGGTGTTTTATTCCTTGTTATGGATTAGGGAGAATTTTCCTTAGTTTCTATTTAGCATTGATACAGTATGATGCTCGTTCAATTATGGCTGCAGGTTAAGAACCTCCATGGATAGCTATCTAGACGTTTTTGATCCAATGAACTCCATATCACCTGCTGGAATTTTTATAAACAGGGTCGAGGTCAGTTGTCATGTAATTTCTATCTTTGGTTCTATGCGCGAAGTCGATTTTTCTTTTTCTTTTTCTTCTACAGTCTTACTTGTTTATTATTGTTTCTTGTCTCCAAAATATATAATTGGCTCAACTCCTTTGGTGTGCCCAGTATATCTCCAGTATAAACATGAGCAATGACAAATCTGGACTCGACCTCATTAAACTAAGCATACTGGTTGGGGTCGTTGGGCCAGTATGTCATGTCTCTTACCAAATGTTTCCGAGTCTATCTTAGCTTAATTAACAAATTTTCAAGGGCTTAGGTGCATGTTATAAATCTTAACTGGCGCAAGAGAATAGAACTGCTTGTAGCCCCATGTTATGGAGAATATAAAGCATAGGCCACCAGCCACCTGCAAGCTATCTGTACTCTCTCTCTCTCCAGTATGGCTGCTCTTAGAACTGTTGCCCAGAAGTCTCTTGTAGAATCTGATAGAGTAATCTGCCATTGGTGACTTGACATGAATCTCTTAACATGTGAGCTGCTCATGATAAATAAACGGAGCCTTCCTAGTGTTACAGAATCAAGTTAGTTATGATTTTACATTTTAAGGGCCGCATGCCCAGAAACTACTCTTTTAATTCTTAAAAGGTGAAAATGAAACTCACTAGCTCCATACTATGCTTATAGTAATTGCAGTGTCATGAATTTCTCAATGTACACTTATTTTTTCCCATTTCAAGATGGAATTGTCTAATAATTTGGTTTGTCTGTGGTTTCCTTTTGTCAGTCCTCATGCCATATTTGTGTTATTGTGCTCTTGATCGGTCGTTCTTCTTAAGAGCGATGGAGACTAAGTTAGTGTAATTTATCAGAGAGAGAGAGAGAGAGAGAGAGAGAGAGAGAGAGAGAGAGAGAGAGAGAGAGCTAATCAGTTTAAAGCCATCAATTTGCTGATGCCTTACTTATTCGTTCTATCCGTTGATACGATGATACAAGCGGTTGCAGCTTATTTTGCCTTGTTTGATGTATCTGTTGATATCATGATGACATGATACAAGCGATCATTTGGATTTTTTAAGTTTTTGACAATCCAAAAGATTTCTTTTTCCTTGGATAGCTCTGTTCCTTCTTAGTTCTCTTATTCTAACTGATCCATTGTGTAATGTTTCAGGATGTTGATTTTGAGTGTGTTCAAACAACACTTATGGATCGTATAAATGATTTTCTAAATGTAAGCAGTTAACTATTTAGTTCCCCTTTTCTGCAAGATTCTGCTATTCCTGAAAACTCTTTATCTTTCAGAATGCTAGGGAAGATCTTAGATCTTCAATGGCTAAAGATGCTGCTGCTATAAAGAATGAGAGCATTCATGTTGAGAAAAGTCAGTGCATTGGACAAAATAATCCCAATGGAGGGGAATCAGTTATTGCTCAAGAAATAGCATATGACTTCCAAAAGAAAATAACATTCTCCAAACACGAGATTCTGGATTCAGCTTCTACTATTTCCCTGGATGACCAGACAATACACAAATCACTCGCTGGTATGTTAGATTTTAGAATGCATAATTTTAATAAAATTATGTTGATATTTCAGACCATATTAATAATTTTCGAATATGCCGAAAGTCATCATATCTTGTTCCAGTTAGATGGTACTACAACAGCATGATTAGAGAATAGTTATGAAGTTAAAATCATGTACATCCATTATATGGAGAAGGTTGCTTCCAATTAAAAGGGTATGCAATAAGACCTTCATATGCCATTGGCGACTACTGTTGCGTTGTCCACATCAACCTCTAGGGCTTGTTATACTAGATAAAAAATTTCGGACTCTCTACCTTTTCCCATAATTGTTTTTTAAAGCCCCTATTTTTTTATTAATTAACATGAAATATAGCATTACAATTACAATTGTTGAACATGACGAATTTATCAATCGATTCTAGATGCAAATTACCAGCAATCTCTATCCAGGGAATATAATTACCCATTTCGGGGAATCGAACCCGTGACTTCATGGTTACGGGATGTCTCAGCTTGCCACTCGGCTACAAACGCTTTGACCACCTTTTCCCATAATCATTCACGGATACTTGGTTCCACTTTTCAAATTTTCTAATAATGGAGTGCTGATTTGACATGCAAGTTGTATAATTGTCTACTGAACACAAGCTACCACCTTGATTTATATGCAAATTAAAATTTCATACACCTGAAAATATTACTAACCTTAACTACGTTTCTTTTAATACATTTTGCTCTAAAAACTGAACTCTGCTTCTGCAGGTATGGAAACTGAGGACCAGCTTCTCGACCAGTTGCTACATTCCAGGGGAGTGATGGTAGAAAAGTTGAAAGCAAGCAGACAACAAATTGTCATTCTAGCATCACTTATTGATCGGATACCTAATCTTGCAGGACTAGCACGGACTTGTGAGGTGTCATTCAGTTATATTCCCGCATTCTTGTGTCTTCACGAGGAGTTCCTTTTGCTGCTATACATGCATGTTTCCTCGTTTAGCTTCAATTTGATTAATGGTGTAAACTGCTTCAGGTATTTAGAGCAGCTGGACTTGCTGTTGCAGACAAAAACGTAATAAATGACAAGCAATTCCAACTTATCAGGTTCTAATTCCTCTTTTTCAGTCATTTCATAGTGTATTTGAATCCTTTCAGTAACTTGTACATCCTTCTGTAGTACTTTGTAGCTTCTCTAATTATATACTACTCCTTGATTCCAAAAATAAGGTTGTGAAGAAGCTTTACTAGTTCTACGGCTCAGCAAAAATTGACGGACAACTTATCATTTCCTGCGAAACATTTAGTTTGCATATGTGATGATAATACTGTTAGTCTGTGCAAAGATAATTGCTTAGAAACTGCCTTTGTCTTGCAGTGTAACGGCTGAAAAGTGGGTTCCTGTCATGGAAGTTCCAGTGGCAAGTATGAAAGTTTTCTTAGAGAAAAAGAAGCAGCATGGGTATGCTATTCTAGGTCTGGAGCAAACTGCAAATAGCATACCACTAGACCAGTTTAAGTTTCCTACAAAAACTGTAAGTCATCAACTCATCATTCTGAGATATTATCTTCTGAATTGCAGTATAATTTTGATTAGCAAATGCACGATGCACAGGCGTTAGACATTCTTTCTTGCTCTGGTGACAGGTCTTGGTTCTTGGGCGCGAGAAAGAAGGAATACCTGTGGAGATAATCCACATGTTGGATGGCTGCATTGAAATCCCACAGCTAGGAATAGTCAGGTCACTCAATGTCCATGTTAGTGGTGCAATCGCACTGTGGGAATACACTCGTCAACAAAGGCTGCTTCAATGAACTTTGATTCTTTAAATAGTAACTAATTATACACATAATAGTTTGCCTCAAGTTTAAGTCGAGTGGACGTTAGCCATCAGATCAGCAGAAATGTTCACGGTGTCACAGAAACTTGATGATATGGTTTACTAGAAGTAAAATTAAAGCTCTTTACATTGACAGTCACTTTGTTCTAAAATTTAATCAATGGGCACTTGGTTTTACCACTCTTGTTAGATGTGTGTATTGGTTTCAAGCAACAGGTACAAAACAGCCTGTGAACAAATCATAATACGGTTCAAGGCAATGTTAATCCAATGTGCGCTTAAGCACGTTTTCTTAGTTTGCCGATCGTCTTTGCCATGAAGTTTCCCTTTTTCTGCACCTGCTAGATATTTACATAAAAATGAGATGTCAGTAATAGATCTGATCATTGTTTGGGATTAGTAGATATAATGCACGTACCACAAGGCTCTTCACCATAACCTTCATGTTAGCGACACCAGGTAAACTTTTCCGAACCTTGTTTCCTTGTCTGTCTTTTGTTATCTTGGAAGCTGTTAAGGTTCTAAGAAAGCCCGGCATTAAGCATTCCCATTTTCCAAAACAAGTTGGAGAGCTTGTGCGTTCTTTTGGCTTCGCTGGAACTATCTGTGAAGTTGTGAAAAACGATCAACAACCATGTTTCTATACAGAATTTGGCAGACCACAGAGGCATAGCATAAAGTTAAAGTCATGCAACAGTGTACCTGAACTGAAGGAGATTGTTTGACATGGGGAACTGAGCGCGAGCGTTTAACTGAAGTTGACCGTCTAGCTGAAGTTGATGCTGTCAAAGTTGTTGGACGTGCAGATGCTCGTAGATGTCTTGCGTACTCGAGAAGATCTGCTCTTCTATCGTATCCTCTACCTCTGCTAGCAGTAGTTTTGTTAGGATCAACAGTATTATGGAGGACATGAATATGGTGGTGATGATGATGGTGGTGCTGATGGCTCCTCTTTCCTGGTGAAGGGGTCAGCCTCCTCCTCGGTCTTTCTGCGTAAACTGCCACCAAAACAGCTTTCTCCCGGCAGCAAACTATACTCTGTATTACAGTGATTATTAGTCGATATCAGGTTGTGATGGAAAGATTGAAAGGACTATTAGTCAACAACCTCCAGTACTTTGAAGGGTTAGTTAACTATGGAAGTGCCATAGATGAAAAGAGTGACAACATGTACGTCACTCCCTGAGTCCATAGGACTTTGATACAATGGAACTTGACACCTAATTGGATTAAAATTTAAAGTAATAATAATATACGAAATAAGTTAACAAAATATACTATTAGTAAATTGTGCAAATTATATTTAAAGTTCAAACTGTTTATTAATATTTATGGTTATAGGTAATTTATAATTTTCCGTTTAAAAAAAAGGTAAGTTTAATTTTTTAAAATATATAAAGTTCTATTAGACTGTTAAAAATGATAAATAAAATTGTGTGAAACATAATAAATATTGAACAACATGACAATCACGTTAAAAATGTGACAAGACTGTAACAAAGAAACAAAAGATCACACACTGAAATCATATCAATTTCCTAAAATTGAAACAAAAGAGCTTGTAACTATAATTGCTAAAGATTTTTCGGAATAGTTACTAGTATTGCAAGGATTTATATAACGTCCAAAACGTGCATATAGTGAAATTTATAGTATGTTTTGCTTTCCTGTTGCGCAGTTAATCAGATTCATACAAATTTTCCAAGTTCTAGTATATTGAAAAAATGGGAAAATTGTTATGACAAATATGATTTTGTCTTCATGAATTTTTTTGTCGATTTCGAGTTTTACTTGCGTGCCTTCAAGTAATTGTCTCTGAATCAAGTGACTATAATGAGCATGAAAATGCATAAATATGAGTCAATTTCAACTTCTTAAGAGACATTTGCATTTGATTTGCAAACTTACAAAATAAAGAATACATGCTCGATCATAAATAACGACGGTACTTTTCTCCATTTAATATGATAAGCGAAAATCATTATAGGGTTACATGCAATACCGGCTCATGCCTTTGACGATTCTATCATAGAAACCAACGATATACAATAACTAACTCTCTCGTGCACAACTTGCAACTTTCAAGAGACAGAGAGAGAAAATGAAGAATACTAACCATTTTGCATCAAAGACCGATCGAGCAAAGGTACGGTGATGATTAGAGTGAGAACAAACAAATGGAGTATATATAGGGGGATTTGAGTTGAGCAGGCCTTTGATGTTGAACAAGATATTAACGACAAATATATATGGTCAGTTGTCTTAATTGTACGTATCGAAATGTTTCTTTTATCATCTTACCTTTTGAATTGGTAAAAGTAAAACCCACTCACAATTAAAAAAATAAACCGTCCACGGTCCAATTCCACTTCTATTAGCTAACATACATACGTTGGGAAAAGATATCAACGGTATAACGTGATTCAATTACTTACATTTTTCTTTGAGTTACTACAATTTTAATGTTCAATGTATGAATAAAAGTAAGCGAGTCACTTGGTATATATCACGTCTCATCCATTTTTTTGTGAGACAAAATTAAAATTTGAATGTATAAATTTGCCCCTTAAAATGTAATAAACACATTCACAACTTTTCCTTCTTATTGTCATATGTCACGTCTCATTCATTTTTATTATTTTTTTAACTTTAGTTTTGTCCACTTCAAAATGTTTATAACTTGAAAAATAAAATTTTAAAAATAAATAAAAATCACCAACACTTTTATATTTTCGAGATCTATAAATAGAGATCACCCTCAACTATACTTGAATTATTATTTTGATTTGTAACAACTTTATTTGAATCTTAATAAATTGTAAAACAATTCTAAAAGTACAATGTTACTAATTCTAACTTTTAAACACTCGTATAAATATCTTGAATATGTAAAAATAATTATTTATATTAAAAAATACCCAGTGCCCGAATCCGATGCTCGATATTCGTGTTCGATGCCCGGTATCTGTATTCGATGTCCGTCACCCATCTCCGATGCACGGTATCCGTAAGTAATGCCCGATAACCGTAACCATTGTCCGGTATATGTGTCCGATATCCAGTTCGATATTCAAATACGATGCTCGATACTCGTGTTTGATGTCCGGTATCCGTATTTAATGTCCTTGTTTGATGTTCGGTATCCGTAAGCAATGCCTGATAATCGTACCCTTTGCCCGTATTGGTACCCGATGCCCGTCAACCGTATCCAATGCACGGTACCCGTGTTTGATATCCGGTATCCCTAAGCTCGTTTTATAATTTATCAAGGTTCAAATAAAGTCGTTAGTGATTTTTATAGATCTCGGAAAAAATAAATCAAACATATCAAGAGTGTTCTCTATTTATATATTTCAAAAAAATATAGTCGTTGGTAATTTTTATTTATTTTTATCATTTTTTATTTTAAGTTATAGACGTCTTAAATTGGACAAAATCAAATTTAAAGAGAAAGATGAAGAGGTAAACAAATGAACTAGTGAAATGAAGAAAATAATACATAGGTCCACTTAATTATTCTTACATTGTTAGTAAACATATATACTATTTGACAAAAAATATATGAAGTTGTGGATGATTTTATTGATCTTTTGTAAAAAGTTTCAATAGATTAATATTGATTTATAAAACCTTTAGTTGTGATCATTTACAACACCTTATACCATGACTATATTTATACCTATTATATTTAAAATTGTACTATTCCTTGTTGTGAATGTCATTGTAAGAATTGTAATTTATTTATTTTGGGAAAACTTTACATTTGATTTGTTGGTCAAATAAATAAAGTGGAAGACCTGATTAAAAAAAGTTATATTCATTCTAAATTCAACTTTTCACAAGTTCAGGTATGTTTGAAATAATAGTGAATAAAATATAAGAAACGTGAAAGTATGAGGTCATGAATGAAATAAAGTATGAGAGATAATAAATAAGTATAAGGAATATTTACAATTTAAAGGATGAGAAGTTGAAATTAAATGATTTCGAAACGAAATGTGAGAATTTAAATTTCAGGACGAAGGGAGTAACATATACTGAATACAAAATGATAAATGAATGTTAGTGTGAAAAATTGAGTATTATTTAATTAAAAAATCAGTAATAGTGGGTTGGTAAAATAGTAAATATGAGAGTTTTATGTGGATATATGTAATTTAGTGGGACAAAAGTTAATACTGTCAAAATGTGCAAAGCTTACTGTGGGAAGTTTAAAATGACTAAGACGACCAACATCCAGACCGTCATCAATTATAATGGCACAATGAGAGGCATGAGGTAATATTGGAGAACTAATATGAATGACTATATACATAACTCTTTACAAGTTTGAACTTTTAGGTGAAATGAAATTCTTAGAACATTGCTTGCCTTATTTTGTGTATTTTTTTATAAAATTGTGATGTTTAGATTCATATGGGTTTAATGACATGCAGAATTATGAAAGTGTTTGTAGTCAAGTGATAAGATGAGATACTCCGTATCCAAAAGATTACGTGTTCGATTCCCTGCAATATTATGGGTGACTATTTTCACTGTATAAAGAATGATAAAATCGTGGTGAATAGATAATAGATATTGATAATAAATTTGTCCAAAAATAAAAGGGCATTGATGCATTATATATATCATACATGTTATCATTTGTCGACGTGCTATATGTTAACTACATTTCTTAATACTAGTTGCATAATTGGTTTCTTTCTTCAAAAAATAATTTGTGAATGAAAAGTAATAGATTTTGACAAATCATAACTTAATCGATTGATTCCTATAATTTTTCTAAATTTTTTATTAATAATGGATGAGTTGAAATCTTTTACACCATTTCAAACCTTCATTGCAGAAAATTAATTAAGAAAATAATAAATATATATATTTATACTAAATTTGTAATTTCATACCTGATTTACAATATTTGACTATAATAATAGAAACTTTTCACTTATAATAATATATAAAGTCAAAAAGCTTTTAATGTATTTAATATGCATTTATTTGATATTTTCATAATTCAATAAATTACCATATATTTCAACTTTCTTTTTTTGAAAAGATGACCAACAATATTTCAAACTTTTGTCATTTTGCAGGCGCACTCATTAATTGGTGTCTTTTTTCTACACATGTGTAAGCAAACATCTACTATTGAATTGTCATCTACTTAAAAATACTTCTTATTAGAAAATCGAAATTGTATAACCTAGCTCCTCATCTTCTCTTCAGATTATCTCTCACCAACAACAAACTAGTACTTCGTCATGGTTGCTTCATCATTCGTAACACCGAATTTGAGCTTGGGGAGAAGTTCATAATCATCTGCTAATGTACGTAACCTTATGAATTTATTCCTACATTAACATCTAGCATATGATGGAAAACATATAATTTCCAATTGATTCAAAATTTGATTAGATCTTTGTTTTTCTTGTAGAATTAAAATTTGATTAGGTCGTTGTTTCTCTTTTAGGATTAAACTTCAACTAGATCTTATTTTTTATCTTCTTGAATTAAAATTTGATTAGATCTAACCACAACCAAATTTTTTATTATGAAGGAACCTTTTATATTAGGATGGAGTATTGAAGAACATTGATATGTCACCAATGGCGATATACTTCATGTTAACCTAATAAGTTATTACATTCTGGGGGAAAGTGATGGGGTTCCGCCACAATCCTTATGATCGGTAAAAGATGCTTCTTATTTTCAACTTTTTTTTAATTTTTTTAATTTTATCTCCCAACATTTTTTTAGGGATTCCGAAAGCTAATAGATAAAATGGTGACTTTAATTGCATTTGAATTTTTATATTTTCGTTTAAACCACTATAATAAAATTAAACTAATTCATTGATGTAAGAAAATTCATAATTGCTACTCTACTTTACCAAAGATATGTTGAAGGTGGAGTAATTAAAGATATATGCTTCATCAATGAGAAATTAAACTTTAGAAGTTGTTTTGTTTTATTTATTTATTAATTAAATAAATTATTTAATTATTTAATTTCATATATTATCATTATATTATATCCACATGTATTTAGAGATATATTAATATCCTAGATAAAAATTCAACACATACAATACCAAAAAACAAATGGTGTGTATGTGCGACACACGTACCAAAAACTCGAAGATGGTAAAAGAGGGCCAGGTTGACCGGCCAGAGAGGCGCCAAACAAACGAGAATTTTCTTTGTGGATTCTATTTACTCATTTATTGTTCTTCACAAAAATTTCATATTATTAACACATAAGATTGGCTAGACTTTCAAATGACATCCTCCATGTTCAACTTCACAACCGTGTTTTGTCACATACCAGTGTATATCCTTTAGCTTATTTCCACTTAATAGCTTTTTCTATCTCATTGGAGACATTAACATGTTTTACTAACTTACAATGTGAATGGAATTCTTGCTAAATTGACTTATAGAGGGAAGGAAAAACTTTAATTGACATGATAATCACGTGAAAGCTTGGAATAGAAAGCTTATTGGTGGAACCTATAGAAGAGGTGAGCAACGTGCTCGAGCTAATTTATTGAGCTCACTTACTAGGGCACCTGGTGGAAGGCATATGATGTTGGATGAAGTAATAATGTGTGATACGAAATTCCATACTTAGGAGGAGTTATGGTCTATCGTTTCAGATATGTCACCAAGTATAAAACACAAGGCCTGAGACACAAAGTAACCATAGACCAACAATATTGAACTTTCACAATGGTCTAAATTATTATTTTGTCATTTACTGTTGATATGGAAATATGTCCAATCAGTCAATGATGCCTTAGGAGCGGATCCTAAGACATCACAAGATATGCTAAGGTTTGAAGGCTCCAAGGTCCGACCATAGGACCCTCCGAGGTCCGAAGACACCAAGGAATTGCCAAGACAAAACATAAATACTAGAAAAAGAATGGATATGGACCAAATGTCTGATCCGAGGATAGACAGGTCCGACCATAATCACTATCAAACCAACACATCCGACCTTAAAAGGAAACAAAGTGACCAAGATCATAATGAATCATGGTAGATTAGAACTATTGGCCTTGAAGGTCTTCATCCGAGTCTCTCTCTTCGGATGATGATCCGACTCAAAGGTCGTGGGCTGCCACTAAGTTACCCCTCCAAAATAACTAATCTACCCTTGAAATCCCAACAAGGAAATGGATTAGGTCTTCATTATGGTCCATGAGCCTAATAAGGCCTTCGTGGCTCAATCTTAGCCTTCCACTTAGCGCAATCTAGTGAGTTCCTTCACTTTAGGGAAGAAGTATATTAATATTGCACGCACTCACATATTAATGGTACGTCACGTCAACTTAAACCTACATACGAACCTTCATTACATCCATATACAAAGTTGACCTTCAATCACTCTTGAGTAAAGTCTCGTATCCGATTTGACCTCTTGCAAACCGAATTTTAAGATTCTAACCCCCCTTCCAAAGGTACTTGTGCAGGAATCTCTACATCCTAGTCTACTGGATGAGGAGGGAATTACTTCCTTCGCTCAGGACCTTTGCTTTTATGGATTAGAGGACAAGACTTGTGCGTGGACTTACTAGTATGCCTATCTTTGAGTTGGGGGACTTTCCCTCAACATTTACTACGATGTGGATGTACCCTTTAGTGTTCAACCATGATATCATAAGAAGAATCAAGATCTCATACTCCAAGTTAATCTTTCTTGAAAATG